>CP139504.1:40956336-41201336 GCA_021014915.2 Artemisia tridentata subsp. tridentata
AATCGAATAACCAACTTAGAATTGTAATAACTCGCCGTTCAAAAAAAAATATCTCATACAATAAAAAACATCATGCCTCCATCTCTTTAATCAAATTAAAATATGTTATATAGAAAAACTATTGATTTACTATTTATGTCATTTGTAAAATGTTAATTCCGAAGTGTGTATACCCACGTATAACCTAAAATCTAATATATATAATTATTTTGTGTAAGGAAAATAATTATTTAACATTTACATCTTCTTTAAAACGTAAATAGGAGCGTATACATGTGCATGTTAAAGCGGATCTTAAATCATATATTACTTTTTTTTTTTTTTTTTTTTTTTTTTGAAATGTGAACTTCCTTACGATAGTGGGGGTTAAATCATATATTACTAATCCAATGTCAAAAATCTTTGATGACTTTTACATAATTGATAAACAAAATGTAAGAAAACAATACGAAAATAACATTTATCAAAAATTCAAGGACTATTAATATTCTTATAAAGGAGTGTTTTGTAAAACATTCACTATATATATTATAGCGCGAGGGTATATTCGCCCCTCGAGCGAAGAGACATAAAATAATAATAGCGATTAAAATAGTAGTAAACTTTTTGGGAAGAATTAAAATATATATATATATATATATATATATATATATATATATATATATATATATATATATATATATATATAGTGAGACTTTCTTGCGAGAACCATCTTATCTGCGAGAAATGACAGTACCATCAAAAACATACATGCACGCCTTCGATAATTGTATTTTTGCACATATGTTCTAAAAACAACATATATGTTTTAAAAAAAATATGGTTGTTCTAAAGAATTTGATAAGAAATTGGAAATACAAAATTTTTCTTTGAAGGTGTGCATATATGTTCTTATAAGGCGTGCAATGACAATATTGCGGCCATGTGTAAGGTTTTTGTAAAAGAAGATGATGAGTTCATGATGATATTGAAGAACGTAGGTGGATACTTACAATTATTGATGATTTGCATGTATTTTTATTTTATTTTAAAAGGCGTGCATGTATGTTTTTGGTGGTTCTGTCAGTTCTCGCAGATAAGATGATTCTCGCAAGAAAGTCTCCATATATATATATATATATATATATATATATATATATATATATATATATATATATATATATATATATATAGTCCGGTTTTAGAGAAAAGTGTAATCAGATAGAAAAATGTGAGAAAAAAAGTTATAGGGTAGAATTTACAAACATCTCAAACTTCATGGTAAGTTTTGAAACCTACACCCCCCCCCCCCCCCCTCCCCACCCCAAAAAAAAAATCCTGCCAAAAAAAATATCTTTTTTGGGGCAAAAAAAAAATCCCACCAAAAAATTTACAACTGCACATTTTTATTTTGGTGTATCACAGTTATAAAATTTGGTGTATCATAGTTATAACTAATTTTTATAAGTGTGATGCACCAAAATAAAAAGGTGCATCATAGTTATAAAATTCTGGCAGGAAAATTTTCTGCTGAAAAAAAAATTGGCCCCGAAAAAAAAATTTTTGCAGGATTTTTTTTTTCGGGGGGTGGGGGGGGTGGGGGGGGGGTTGGAGGGTAAGGTGCGAATATACAAAACTTCCTTTGAAGAATGAAGGAAAATACAATAAGATCCCTGTTATTTGGTGTGAAAAAATGGTGGAGAAGGAGAGAGTGATTTGTACACTTTTCTCACTATTCTATCAAAGTGGACTTTTTTATAGAACCAATATCTATATATATACAAAATTCACCCTGAACTATGCGGTAACTTGCAAAAATAACCCTAGACTTTTAATTATTTACAACTTTTTCATATAACAAACTTTATTTATCAAATACTTAACAAATATCTCGCGATTTCATGAATAAAAAAACAATGGCTCGAAAGATCTTTCGATGACGAACAAAATGAGCCCAATATTGATATACTTTTGACGTACGCACGATTATATAAAAAATGTAAAGTTTGATATATATAAAATAAAAGAACTTTTATAACGTATCCTTAACCTATCAAATAACTTTAATAACTATTTTAAGATTAATTTAAAGTACAAGGGAAAAAACGTACACTGTAATAAAAGTTTTAGTTACGTACCAAATACCTACCGATCAAACAAAGCGAGCTCAATATTGATATGCTTATAACATATGTACGATTTTATAAAAAATATTCACGCTCAATACGTGTGTGTATATATATATATATATATATATATATATATATATATATATATATATATATATATATATATATATATATATATATATATATATTAAAAAAGTTTCAAAATGATCCTTTAACATATCAAATAACTTTTAAAACTACCCTAAACTTTCAAAAGGATTAAAAAAAAAAAAAAAAAAAAAAAAAAAAAAAAAAAAGAGTTAAAAGCTCGGCCACGACATTCAAAACCAGACTACCAAAAAGCCATGCTTAATTCAGACGAAAATAAAATTTTCGTCGGCCTCGCCGCAAATCCGCAATGCACGGGTGTTATTGATATACTTTCGACAAGTAGATAAAAAGGTAGTAGATTTTATAAATATTTATTATATATATATATATATATATATATATATATATATATATATATATATTATATATATATATTATATATATATTAACAAATTGCGGAAACTACCCTGGACTTTTTGTTATTTACGACTTTTTATATAACAAATTTTATATATCACATTGAGTATGCCCTTATTTAATCAACAAAACATTCGAACGACACACGGACTGACTCAAAATTGGCGCAAAAAAGACCCGCCGCAACGCGGCGGGCGCCCACACCTTGTTTTTAACTATAGACGTGTTTTATAAATTCTTAAAGATTATAAAAACAATAATAAGGTATTTTTTTTTAAAAATATATATATATAATTATAGGGGTGTTTTATAAATCCTTAAGGCTGGTAGTAATGGTAACCGCAGGCGCCTGCAGTTATCACTATCAACTCAGTGTCAACTCCGCTTTCTCTCTCTAAAGCCTTCTGCATGACCAAGTTGGTGTAATAAAGCGATTGCGGTCACCACAAAAAACATACCCCACAAAAACAATTTAATAAATAACACCCACACACAGCACTCACACAAACAACTCAGTCGCTTGGGCAGCGAAAGGGGGAGGGACGTGTTTGATGCCTTGACTAACCGAAGGGTCAACCTGCCATTACTACCAGTCTTAAGGATTATATAGTTATATTTATAAATATAGCGGGTGTTTTGTAAAACATTTATAACTATACTGCTGTCTTGTAAATTCTTAAGGATTATATTATTATTTTCATAAATATAAGAGGTGTTTTGGAAAACATTTATTGTTACAAGCAATGTTTTATAAAATTTGAAAAATCTTAAATTAAAACATATATATTTACTGTTTACTTCAATTGTAAAAGGATGTGATGTGTACATTTTTTATTTTGATTGGGACACTGAAATGTAAAAACAGTTAAAGTATACTGTAAAAATAGTACAATTATGTAATGCACAAAATAGAGTGTCACATTCAAAAACATGAGTGTGCAAATTAATTTCTAATTGTAAATTGTGTTATATTGTGAGTATAATATCTCCACCACTTCGTTGCAGTCGTGGGTTTTATACTACTTTAAAATGACGTTTCCTCACTCGAACTTTATTCTACATATATGTAGTTGCAAAACCCATAAAAACAATAATAATCGACAAATATGAAGGCGTGAAGCTATAAACATTAATTCATTGGAGATCTAATTTAACAGCCTTCATGTTGATTGGACGTACCTAACATGTAAATATTATTACCTTTTTATGTAATTTTTGCATTTTTCTTCACTTTATATTTTCTGATAATTTAAAACCAATTAATTACAAAAATTGTTCAACGTTTCAAAAGTTCTACTAAAAAATGTTTACCTATTTCTAAAAGTCAATAGAATTTTGATTACGTGAAACCCAAATTTCTATTCACGTATAGTTTTTAGATAAATCATATCATCGCTTTTATTACACAAATTAAGATGCTAATATTTAATCAAATTATTAACAAAAGGTCACGGTCTTGTAGAAAGTGAGGAAAAACTCACTTTTTAAAAGTGTAGAAAGTATCACTGTCTCAACACGTGTTTTTTTGCTTCTCTTTTAATTTAACAAACTCTTCTTCTTCTTTTTCACTACTTATCCATATCTTTATTCCAATTTTAACAAAAAAAATCATTCAAAATAACAAAATTAGGGTTCTATTTGTATTCAATTTCATCATATACTCGTTCAACCGTTACAAATTACAACCTTCTTTTTCTCAAGTATTCAACGTTAATCAAAATTACGGTTTCGTTTAATTTGAGGTAAAACAAAATTACTATGACAAATCTTGATCAACAAACCCTAAATTAACATCAATTTTTCATCTTTTTTGTTTTTCTCATAAAATCTCATAGAAATCATGTGTTCATGAAAACACCCATAAGGTGTTCGATGAAATGTATAAATGAATTTTGTGATTTTGGAGTTTAAAAGTGTTCATTTGAGTATAGATATCTATACTTCTTATAAAGAGTGTTTCTTTTTTTCTAAAACTTGAATCTTGAAACTTAAATTAATGTCGTTTGTCTAAATTATCTATAAGTACCTCTTAAACTTGACAACTTAAATTATGTCTTTTCTTAATCAAATCTAAACTCGCAACTTAAAAAAAAAAAAAAAAAAAAAAAAAAAAAAAAAAAGACTAAATTAATTTTAAAAACACATGCTTTGGATTTCAAAAATCACATGCTTTGCATCAAGGGTCAAACCGGAATCACGATTTTGCAAGTATAATTATTTGCCACTATATACTGTCTCTTTGCGCGGGTATACATCTAGTTTTTGTAATTTATAAAAGCTTCAATATTTGATAAAAAAAAAAAAAAAATCAAAATTGTGATGAATAAAACTTGAAATATGCAATTGTTCATCACAATTAATTCATCAAGTGTTCATCAAAAGAAAATTTACTAAAGAAGTTAATCAAAGAATGTGAAAGAAACAAAATTGTTCGTAAAAAATTCAACATTGAGTCATCAAAAAATACTGAAAAACAAAATTGTTCATTAAAACAAATGTTTGTTATGTTTATCAAAAAATACAAGAAGATGTGTTATGTTCATCAATATAAAATATGCATCAGTTTTTTATATTCATCAATATTCTTTTAGAATGTTCATCAGTATAAATTGTTCATCACTTGAAAATGTTCATCAATACATAATGTTCATCAATATCCGGTTGTTCATTAATACTCCGGTTGTTCATCAATATTCCCCCCAAAACAAACAAAAAATGGCACGTGTCAACAACTGATGACTTTTTAGACTTTTTAGAATGGAACCAACTTTCGATTTGATCTCCATTAACAAAAACTACTACATAGATTTTTTTTTTTATTATAATTATCTTTATAAAAAGTTTAATCTTAAAAATTAAAAAAAAAATGATTTTAAATATGTGTTCATATAAGAAAGAATGTAATAACACGAGTTGAATCTAAAAACAAAAATAAGAAAGGAAAGACAAAGGTTAAAGAAAACAAAACCCAGAAAAGTTGGATGGATGAAGATTTATGGATGAAGATTTGAACACGTCTTTTTCTCTATCAAATAAATATATTAATCATTGTTCTAGCTTAAGTTTTATGTTCAAACACTAACTATTTCCTATTTATCATATATTAATGTTAATTTTTTTGTGTAATGTTCTTGAGTTACACTAACTGGAAGAAGAACTAAAACTAACTAGAAACTCATGAACAAGAATTGAGTCTCAAGTGGTAGTTTTATTAATAGAATAGTTGAATGATTAGAGACAATTACAAGAATGAGAAATGAGTTACAAATTCAGAATGAAAACTATGACAACACCACTTGAGTATTTAAACTAAAAAAGGGGGCCAAAGTTAGTTTGGGAAGTTTGTTGGAGTATGTCACGTGCAATTCACGTGACCAACTTAAAGTTGTGCACATGCACCTTGCGTGCCAACATTTCCCTCCATAACATTTTGATATATTTAGTATGAATAGTAACTTGTGTTGACAATTTTAAATATTAATAAAAAAATTAAGAGTAAACTGCAAAATACATCCCTGTGGTTTGCCCAATTTTGCACCATACATCCAAATCTTTTTTTTCTAACTTATACATCCCTCCATTAGTAAAAGTCAAACACAATACATCCACGAGGACGAACGGTGCAAATATTGTGTCGTTAACTTGGACACGTGGCAGTTAAGTAAGTTAAGTAAGGGTATTTCTGTCATTTTATTGTTTTATCTGCTCACCCTCTTCTTCTACAAACACAAACACAAATTCAAAACACAAATCCGATCCAGATCATGAACAGAAGAAAAAAAAAAAAACACACACACACACACAAATAAAAAACCCAAATCATGAACACAAATAAAAAACCCAAGTCCCTAATCTCTTGTCATTTGTTTTCCCTAATCATGAACACAAATAAAAAACCCAATTCATGAACACAAATAACAAAAGGAAATAAGATGAAACAGACATGATCTCAATAAAGTTTCATGTTTACCTTAAGATTATTCAAGACCTTTAACAGATTTAAACACATAAACATGAACTCATCATCTATCTACAACAATTATAAAAGACTCAAGATCTCAATCAATTGTTCACTTATTACAAATCTTTAAAGACTTCATTCGTGTGAACATGATTACACCACAGATCCATCATCACCCAAGACCAAACAAACCGAATCCTACATCTAGTCACAACCATTAGCCTCTCTCTCACTCCACAACACTCAACCAAACAACAAAGGATTACAAACTACAACTGAGAGAGGGATAATCTCAACTTCGTTTGAATCCACTCAGACACAATTAAATTCATCATCACAGCCTCTTAAATAACAATAATAAGAATAATAATAATACGGAGTAACAATAATAAGAATAATAATAATACGGAGTAACAAGAAGAGTAGCAGCAGAAGCACTTGATTATCTGATTAATTTCGGATGCGAATATCGAACCAAAGGGTTGTTGATTATTGATAAAAATCATTGGCCACAAAGAATGAAGTTTGACAATATAATAATGTCAAAAGACAAACTTTGATTTGGAACAGAGGAGGGCAAGTGAGTGGATCAACCAGTTATCTCTTTGTTTTAAATCTGTTAAAGGTCTTATTTCCTTTTGTTTTGATTTGTGGATGTTTGTGGTTGTGTTCTGGATTTATAGAAGAAGAGGGTGAGTAGGTGTGGTTGTTAAAGGACTAAATTACCCTCTTTTAAAAAAGATAACTGCCACGTGTCCAAGTTAACGACACAATGTTTGCACCGTTCGTCCTCGTGGATGTATTGTGTTTGACTTTTACTAACGGAGGGATGTATAAGTTAGAAAAAAAAGATTTGGATGTATGGTGCGAAATTGGGCAAACCACAGGGATGTATTTTGCAGTTTACTCTATTAATAATAATGATAATGTGTACGTGTTGTGTACAAAGACCGGTCAATTCCTCATAATAAGTACTTCTACTAAGCTACATATGCTCAGTGCCAAAAAATTTAGAAACTAAGATTTATTAAAAACATCTCCTCTACTGAATTTTTTTTTTAACGACAACTAATTATTTCACAATATTTACGGCACAAACTATCTCAAACATCCTAAGCAAGACTTGAACCAACAACCACAGTTCATGTTAGAAAAAGGTTCACCTTTATGCAATTACCTCTCGGGAAACACAAATAGATGAAATCGTAAAGATCATCTTCAACAAATTCTTGTTAGTTGTTACTGTTGACCATTTTGGGTAATTAATTAAAACAAAATTTTAACTACATGTAGAGATTCTATATACAAAAAAAGCAATTTGAAAGAGCTGCAAAATAATCAAAATACTATTGTTCATAGATATTGGCCTCGTGTCGAATGGTTAAGTTCGGCTCATAACATCATATGACATAAGTGTCTTTTAAATCAATGCCGGTTGGTTCACAAACCTTTGTTGTTCATTGTCTTATTCCATAATGACTACGCCTACATAATTACCTTCTTTCCCAAACAGGAAACAAGGGAGCTGTGCTGAACAAAAAAAAGCTTGTAATAGGTAAGCTGATGAAACCAGATCTATATGAGTTTAATTGATCATACATTCGATTAAAGATTAATCTCAACAGTAATTTCTGTTTTTTTACACTGTGTTCTCAAGTTGAGTAAAAGGGAGGAAAGAAAGTGAAAGTGATTTTAGTTGTGTTCTCTAGTTTTTTTTAGGAAGTAAAGTGAGTGAAAGTAGTGATATTTTAGTTATAAAACTTTCACCTCGTTTTTTGGGTGAAAATCACTTTACTTACTCTCTGTTACTTTACTTTATCTTTCTTTCACTTTCTTTATTTATTTTTTCTTAAGAACACAACGTTAAAGAAACATGACACATATCATACTTCTGTATAATGATCTGATTACCATCTGCTAAACATCTTGTATAGGCTTTGCAAGTGCCATAGCAGGAATTATGCTTACACTTTTTATGATATATCGCTGTAAAACAAAGAGGTCACGTGAAGTTTCGAAAGCCGCTAATCATCAAATAGAAACATTCATTAGAAACTATGGAAATTTGGCACTGAAAAGATTTAAGTATTCAGAAATCAAGAAAATGACAAACTCGTTTCATGAGAAACTGGGACAAGGAGGGTACGGGAGTGTCTACAAAGGGAACTTGCCTGGCGGGCAACTAGTTGCAGTGAAGCTCTTGAGTGAAGCCACCGGGGATGGAAATGATTTTATTAACGAAGTCGCTAGCATCAGTAGAACTTCGCATGTCAACATAGTGACGCTCTTAGGTTTCTGCATAGAGGGAAAGAAAAGAGCCTTGGTGTACGAGTTTATGCCAAATGGATCCCTGGATAAGTTTCTTCGCAGTGATAGCTCTCCATTGGACTGGAATACTTTATTCTTAATTGCAAAAGGGATTGCACGAGGTCTAGAGTACCTGCATCGAGGTTGTAACACAAGAATTGTGCACTTTGACATAAAGCCTCACAATGTTCTCTTGGATGAAGAATTTGTCCCAAAAATATCTGATTTTGGACTGGCTAAGTTGTGCAAAAGAAAAGAAAGTATTGTGTCTGTAACGGGTGCAAAAGGAACTCCCGGATATATGGCCCCAGAAGTATTTTTCAAGAGTTTCGGAGGGGCATCTCACAAATCTGATGTGTATAGCTACGGGATGATGGTTCTTGAAATGACAGGTGCACGCAAAAACAAGAATGCTAACTCGACAAGCGCAAGTGAAGCATACTTTCCTGAATGGATATACAAGCAAGTAGAAGCTGGAGACAGTCTAGGGGTCAATGGGGTGACAACCGAAGAGGAAGAGGAATTAGCCAGAAAACTGGTGACTGTAAGCCTCTGGTGCATCCAATCAGATCCATCAGACAGGCCATCCATAAGTAAAGTTGTGGAGATGTTGGAAGGAAACTCTCAATCGTTGCAAGTTCCGCCTAGACGTTTCTGGTCATCTCCCACAAGGCTTGCCCAAGGCACTCCCCAATCAGCCACACAGAGTTCAAGCAATGAGATAGTATCAACAGTGCATGGGGAGATTCAAACGGATTAGAACTTCGTTGGAAGATATCAATAGCAAATATCGTATATACCAGGCGAAAATACAGACCAATGAACCAAAATAGCTCATAAGAACAGCAAACAAGGAGTATACTTTCATGAGCCAAATTCGACATAAACTAGGCAAATGTACTCATAAGAAACCCATAACTCATAGTAGGTGAATCTGTTTCGTACTGTGTTCCATTATAATTACTTCAATTAAGAATTGCATGAACAAACAAAACTAGCTACTTATTATGTCGTGTGCAAGATTTGAGGAATTAATGTTAAGAAACTACATAATCCTAAATTAGGAGATGATATCATTATCCGCCCAAATTAACTATTACATATTATTCAAGAATCATAATACACTTGATATGCTCCAACGCTACCCTTTTGGACCTACTATCTGATACGTCCACTTAGGCCCCTGGATCGTCACTAACTACATCAGTTGTCCAGAAATTTCAAGTTGTTATCTGAATTTATTGGGGGATATAAATCATAGATCCACTTTTGTCCAAGTTTTATACACACGGGGATCTAAATTTTTCATAAATTCATACTGTAATAATAATTAAAATAAGTTAAACTGAAAACCCAGCATGAGCAAACATAACTGGCCAATTTGTTGACATCCACATCATGTAACCGGCTTCACCAGTAAAATATATTTGTTTAAATTAACAACAGCTTAAGGTCCGGATGGAGCCAAAAGATGTTTATAAATCTAAACTAAGAAATTATGCTGTTAAACCTTCTATGCATCATCCATTAAACAAACATTTCCTATGCTAATTCAAGTTTCTCACTTGCATTCACTTCTCTTCATATTGTCCATACCTCTAAAAATCATTTGTATTTTGTATGCTCTGTTAAATAATGATCAAATTACAGACTTTGTTCTTACTTTCCATCACCTATTTACCCTCCATTATATGTCAGATACCCAATAACTGTAATCAGTCATGCCCCGGCTCGGAATTTACTCAAGTCCCATACCCATTCGGGTTCTCATCCGGCTGCGAAATTCAGCTCAACTGTACCTCCAATGGTACTGTTTCAATTGGTGAATTCCCTGTCTGGCAATTCAGCTCAGATGGATTACTTGTCAACCTTACCACCAAGTGTGGCCGCAAAGCTGACGCCTTTAGCGTTTTCTATAGCAATAACTATGCTCCGATATCTACCAACGCTATCCTCATGGAGAACTGCACAGAGCAGACAAATAATTACAATCTTCCAGTGCCTATTACACAATTTCGCAATGCGATTGTCCCTTGCAGCGCTGTTGGTTACGGTAACACGAGTTGTTATGCCGGTGATCTTACTCGTACGTTTCTTGATTACCAAAATTTGACTAAGTTGGGATGCCGGATTTTGTTAACCGCGTTTTTGTCTGAGAGGATTGGGGGTCTCGCAGTGCCTCCTTCGGCCATACGAATGATTAAGTTGGGGTGGTGGGTTAAGGGGACTTGCGACTGTTCTGATGGTGCTGATTGTACTAAAATTGTGTCACCAGTAGACGGAAGTGACGGGCAATTTGTAGAAAGTGTGGAAAAACTCACTTTTTAAAAGTGTAGAAAGTATCACTTTTTTCCTCTCTTTTAATTTAACAAACTCTTATTCTTCTTTTTCACTACTTATCCATATCTTTATCCCAATTTTAACAAAAAAAAATCATTCAAAATAACAAAATTAGGTTTATATTTGTATTCAATTTCATCATATACTCGTTCAACCGTTACAAATTACAACCTTTTTTTCTCAAGAATTTATAGTTAATCAAAATTACGGTTTCGTTTAATTTGAGGTAAAACGAAATTACTATGACAAATCTTGATCAACAAACCCTAAATTAACATCAATTTTTCATCTTTTTTGTTTTTCTCATAAAATCTCATAGAAATCATGTGTTCATGAAAACACCCATAAGGTGTTCGATGAAATGTATGAATGAATTTTGTGATTTTGGAGTTTAAAGGTGTTCATTTGAGTATAGATATCTATACTTCTCATAAAGAGTGTTTCTTTTTTCTAAAACTTGAATCTTGAAACTTAAACTAATGTAGTTTGCTTAAATTATCTATAAGTATCTCTTAAATTTGACAACTAAAATTATGTCTTTTCTTAATCAAATCTAAACTCGCAACTTTTGAAAAAAAAAACACTAAATTAATTTTAAAAACACACGCTTTGGATTTCAAAAATCACATGCTTTGCATCAAGGGTCGAACCAGAATCACGATTTCGCAAGTATAATTATTTGCCAATATATACCGTCACTTTGCGCGGGTATACATCTAGTTTTTGTAATTTATAAAAGCTTCAATATTTGATATAAAAAAAATCAAAATTGTGATGAATAAAACTTGAAATATGCAATTGTTCATCACAATTAATTCATCAAGTAAGTGTTCATCAAAAGAAAATTTACTAAAGAAGTTAATCAAAGAATGTGAAAGAAACAAAATTGTTCGTAAAAAATTCAACATTGAGTCATCAAAAAATACTGAAAAACAAAATTGTTCATTAAAACAAATGTTTGTTATGTTTATCAAAGAATACAAGAATATGTGTCAACGTTCATCAATATAAAATATGCATCAATTTTTTTTATATTCATCAATATTCTTTTAGAATGTTCATCGGTATAAATTGTTCATCACTTGAAAATGTTCATCAATACATAATGTTCATTAATACTCCGGTTGTTCATCAATATTCCACCCAAAACAAACAAAAAATGGCACATGTCAACAACTGATGACTTTTTAGACTTTTTAGAATGGAACCAACTTTCTATTTGAATTAACAAAAACTACTATATAGTAGTTTTTTTTTTTTTTTTTTTTTTTTTTTTTTTTTTTTTTTTTTTTTTTTAATTATTATCATTATTATTATTATTATCTTTATAAAAAGTTATATCTTAAAAAAAATTTAAAAAAATGATTTTAAATATGTGTTCATATAAGAAAGAATGTAATAACACGAGTTGAATCTAAAAACAAAAATAAGAAAGAAAAGACAAAGGTTAAAGAAAACAAAACTCAGAAAAGTTGGATGGATGAAGATTTGAACACGTCTTTTTCTCTATCAAATAAATATATTAACCATTGTTCTAGCTTAAGTTTTATGTTCAAACACTAACTATTTCCTATTTATCATATATTAATGTTAATTTTTTTGTGTAATGTTCTTCTTGAGTTACACTAACCGGAAGAAGAACTAAAACTAACTAGAAACTCATGAACAAGAATTGAGTCTCAAGTCGTAGTTTTATTAATAGAATAGTTGAATGATTAGAGACAATTATGTTGATATAAATAATGCAAAAAAACGTTATTAATATTTTTAGATACCTCTACGTTTTGATAATCACAAAATGTAAAATCATTAAACGAAAGATTATGACGTAAACAAGTATTTAGTTGTAAATATCTATTTTAACAACTTAATCACTTAAGGTATGAATAAACAAATGCCTAATGCATTATATGATCAAAGGAACTTTTTCTTAATCACTAGATTTTTTATAAAATGACACAAATATTTTATATCTTTTACAAAATCATTTTTGAAAATTAAAGGAAAATGTTTAATCCATAATAAATTTATGAATTCAAATTTTCAACCAAAAATGGCAAAAATGTTCCAGAAAAACCTTCCCCACAAAAAGACAAAGCTGGGCAACGGATATAAGGGGCGGCCCCCTTAATTAAGCAGGCAGCCCCCTTAATAATTAAGGGGACCGGCACCCTAATTAAGGGGACCGGCCACGCTCCTCCAGTCCCCAGCTTTGCCTGTAAATACTGGTTCATTCCTGGCATTTTTCCTCACCTTTTGCACTAAAAACTTTCTGATTTAGATCTCATTTCATATCTTCAAAAACCCTTTGATCATATAATTATAAGCTTTTGTTTCAAGTGATCCAAAGCTTCAACCTCTCAAGTGCAAGAGAAGAATACTTCTATCCTTCAAGACAAGAAGTATTACAACTTGGTGTATCTCTTCCATCCAAGTTGTTGGTGTATCAAAATTGTAAATCATTCATTCATTTGTATAAGTTGTGTATATTTGTTAGATAGGTGTGAGCATAATTATTTAGGCTAGATTAGTGTGTAAGTAGTGAAGTTGTGAAGAAGTTAAGGTGTGTAAGTAGTGAAGGTGTGAAGAAGTAGAAGAGTATATAAGTAGTGTTAGGTCGTCAAGTAGTTGTGAAGCCGTTGTGAAGCCGTTGTGAAAAAGTTGTGAAGCCATAGTGAAGAAGTTGTGAAGAAGTCGTGAAGAAGTCGTGAAGAAGTTGTGATTGAAGTTGTGAGATTGGTTCTAGCTACGATTAGAACTCGACATTTAGCTTTGTGTCGTAAAATTGGTGTAAGCGAAAGTTGTGTAAGGTTTTCTCCGCCATAAGGGAGCTTGTTGACATAGTGAAGAAAACTCTCGAGTTAGGTGCTCGAGGAGTGGAGTAGGGCAAGGAAGGTGTCCTTGTAGCCGAACCACTATAAATCCTTTATCTCGCGGTTCGATCTTTCCATCTCTATCTTTCATTTCATTTCATTACTTTACTTGCATTGTTAATTTAGATTTACTTATATTTGTTCATATTGTTCAAGAGTTGAGTTCACATAAATTCGAATCTAAGTTTTTAAAAGTAAACAAAGTTTTTATAATAAATTAAAAAGACGTAAAACTATTCAACCCCCCCCCCCTTCTAGTTTTCCACAATTGGTATCAAGAGCCACGTCAAACAAGATTTTTAAAATAAATTGTATTTTAAAACTTGAAACGATCTATGGAATCCGAAAAATATTTAGAAGGGCAATCTATGCAAAGACCACCACGATTTGAAAGTGATGGTTTTCTTTTTTGGAAAAATATATTCGAAACTTATGTGAAATCAAAAGATCTTGATCTTTGGCATGTTATTACCTATGGGGATTTTTCCCCTATTCAAAATAATCCTTTAACTAAAATAGATGAAATTGTACCTTTTGAAAAACAAAATGACAATTTGAAAAAGAAACTAGCAAAAAATAATGAGGCTAAAATGGTAATTTATAATGCTTTACCACGCAAAGAATATGAAAGAATCTTTATGTGTGAAACCGCAAAAGAAATTTGGAACTCTTTGCTAATCACTCATCAAGGTAATTGATCGGTGCTAAACAGTCAACTAATATTGACCAAGTGAATGGTCAACAAGAGTCAAACAATCTAGGGCACAATCTCCCTGGAGTATAGTGTTTTCCCGGGTCGTTATATCCCAGCGAAGCGTGAAATTGTGTTTAAAGACGAATTGTGATCAAGTGTTATTGAATGGAAAAGGGGTTTGAATATCTGGACTAAGGAAAATAAAAGAGAGTAGCTTAAATAAGCTATATGAACAAAAACTAGAAATTAGAAAACCTAAAAATGTAAAAGGAATTAAAAACGTACGTTTAGTTTAAATAAACGTAAACGTACAAAATAAAAAGTGAAAATGAAGAAATATTAATCCTAAAAATATGAAAATAACTTTTTTATAAACCTAAAGATAAAAGAAAATTATAAGAAAAAGAAAATTATTTTTTAGACTTTTTATTTATTTTTTATTAATTAAAAACTATTTTTAACTATTTAAGAATACCTTAAAATACAAGAAATTATAAAATTAACCTAGAAAAATGAAATTATAACTTGGAAAAATCTAAAATATTATAAAACTAATTTTAAAACTGAAAATATATTTTTTATGCTTTTTCTATATTTATTATTAATTATCTATTATTTTAAATACTCTTTAACTATTTTAAACTCTAATAAATACTAAACAAACTCAGAAAATTATGAAACTTTTTCTATAATTATCCTATGGTGACAGAAAGGTAAGAAAATTATAAAAACAGAAAGTGCTTAATTAAAAAGCAGAAAAATAAGCTAAAAAGCTCAAGCTTCTTAAATAGAAGCTATCACTTTCTTAAAAGTGGTTTTTATCTAAAACTTTCTTCTACAAACTTATTACACTACTGAAAATAAACAACTTTAATGAAGACAAAAATTTTAGAACTTAGAAAATAAGCAGTTTGAAGCTTAAGAGCTTAACAGTTAAGGTTATGAGCTCAAAATAGGAATTAAGCTCAAAACAAGCTACAAGCTGGAAACAAAGGCAAAATAAGATATAAATAAGTTAAGTGAACTAGGAATGAGCTAAAAGAAACAAGGGATTACACTCATAAGCTCAGAATAAGCCAATAAGCAATTCCAAACCCAACTGACCCAAACAAACAGCATGCAGTGATTTTTGAAGGCAAATTAAGCTAGGGGCAAAAGCTCCTAAGCTCAAAATAAGAACTAAGGGATTGAGTTGAGCTGGTGGGGTATCCAAAAAGCCAAATTTCTCACTGTGGTGTCCACTAGAGAGCTTATGATGAGCTTATGAAAAATTCCCAAATACACTGACAACTCAGTGTATGCTGAGAAATGGGACAGAGTTAGAGCTGATTGCAGCCCTATCAAATAAGCTAGGAATGGGAAAATTATTATTGGAACTTGAAGATGGGTTGCTAAGCTTTACAAAGAACCAAAAATCAAAAGCTAAGTCTAAGGATTGAAGCTTGTGCAAGCTTTTGAAAATCTGGTAAAACTGGGTGCACAGGGGAGATGATTGACTTTTTAAGCAAAACTAAACAGTTGACTTTGATGAACTTTAATCTAGATTATCCTACTGATTATGTTGATATATCCTAAAATGAGATTGATTTAAGCACACTAAACAAGTTTTAAACCTAATTCCACAATTATGCTAACCTACTGCTTATGCAGTTTAGCAATTGAGGATTTTGAAAGTTATTTTGACTTTTACACTAGTGAGGTACCATTATTATGCTTCTTATTACTCTAATATGACCCTGGGAGTATGACTAAACTGAATATGACTCCTAATAATCACAAGAACACAGAGTAACAAGCTGATCCAAACACCCACTTAAAAACTGTTTTATTTTTTTATTTTTTAAGCTAATGATATATTGAGACCATGAAATGAGTTCCAGAGACCATATTGTAGTATAATAAGCATAAATGAGCAGATAAACATCAATGAGGACAACAATTATCCTAGATTACTACTAAGCTAATAATAACAGTTAAGATCAAAATCTAAGCAACAAGGGATTCTATCAAACAAACATGCAATTTTAAGCTACAACTAAACTAAGGAACACTGAATGAGCTCAAAAAATACAGATATAAGCAATGATAAGCATTTGAACAGTGAATTGGCACAAATCAAGAAAATAGCTTACAAGGGCTTCCAAACTTAAGACCATGAACCAAGGACCCAATACACACCTATTGGCTTCCCATGAAACCTCTAACCCACTGCCATCCCAAATACACAGTGCTCCATGCCATCTTCTTCATTCTTCACTGATTTTTTATTTTTAAACCTATTTTATCCTATTTTTTTGTATTTTTGTGTTTTTGAACTAAAAGCCTTTTTAAATGCTTATAAGCTTTGAAAAGCTTATAAACAAGCTTAAATGAGCTTAGATACTCACTGAACAACAATTCTTAACAACATAAAATGAACTTGAGGATTTCAAAATAGAAAATTGTATAAGATGGAAATGGAATGAAAACTTGGAATTAATAGTTACAATAAGTTTCAAATACACTAGAAAAGCTGATGACAATCTTTTTAAACTGAAAATTACACTGGAAATATAAAGCTTAAAAAAACGACAATAAATTAAGCTAATAAACTACACACTTGGCTCCCTTGCTTCTCTTTCTTCTTATAGGTGACAATTAGGGTTTAGGAGGCCTTCTGACTCTTTCCCACTTGAATTATGAGCCTTTGGATGATGGGAATTCAATCCGGCCGTTCTTCATTTTTGGCGCCAAAATGCTTATTCTAGCAAAGGACTGATTTTGCTTGTGTAAGTGGGATTATATTGGACTGGGGTGAGGGTAAGTGGGTTATCAGTGATTAGAGGTGATGATGAAGGGTGTAGGGTGGCTTGGCAGAGCACGTGTGGCTGGTTTTGGAGATGGTGGTTTTGCCCGTGAAGTGGTAAAAGGAAGGGGAAATGGTGTTGACTGGGTTTGACTTCGTTGACCATCAATAAATAAAACGGGGTTTGTTTTATTTTTATTAGTGGGCCGGGTAAGGATTAGTGGGTTTGGTTAAGGGTGGGCTTGGATTGGTTTTTGGTTTAGTAAAAAGGCTAAGGGTCCGGTTTGGTTGTAGTAGAAATTAGCCCAAGGACCATTGTTGTAATTAAACCAAACTTGAGGGACTGACGATGCAACTTTCCAAGAATTATCATAAGGACCATAGATGACAAACTTTATTAACCAAGGACCATAAATGATATTTTCCATTTTTGAAAATCCCGGGGACTTGTTTTGCCATTTTTGAAACTTCAGGGACCAAAGCTGCCATTTTGCAAAATTGAACTTTACCGGGTTAATTTTGACAACTTGTGAATCCCTAAGGACCTTTGATGATAAATTTCCATGTTTTGAATAACCAGGGACTAGATTTTCCAATTTATGAATAAAACACAGTCTAATGATATTTTCTGTCTTTTTGAGACTTTTCGAAGTGTTTTTGACTGTTTTTGCAGTGCAGATGATATAAAAATGATGAGTATTTAGACACTCATCAATCCCCCACACTAAATCATTGCTAGTCCCTAGCAATCTTTTTGAAGCTTTAATGGATTAATTCTCTTTACCAAAAGCCATTACTTCTGGAGTAGCCAAATGTTTTAGTATGTGAAACTTTGGTACATTGATAACCAAATGATTTTGAGCAAATCACCAGCTGCCAACGGATTTGATTTGTCTTTACCAGAAGCCGTTTGCTTCTGGACTAGCCAACTCTTAGATAAAATACAACTATTATCTTTGGTGAGCTGATTACCAATTATGGTTTTCCACTGCCTTTACCACAAGCCATAACCTTGCGGGCTAGCCAACTCTTCACTAATTAAAGATATGGTGAGTCGAATACCATACAATTTTAGGCAAATTGCAAGCCATAAACGGATTTGATATATCTTTACCGAGAGCCGTTTGCTCTCGGATTAGCCAATCCTTATGTGGGTTAGACATGGCGGACTGATAACCATTTATTGCGTTCTAAGTGAGAAAAAATTTTAAAATTTTGGCCAAAATGGGGGTACTAGATGGTACAATGAGACAAAATTCGCCAGAATTCCCCCCCACACTTAGAACTGAATATTGCCCTCAATATTCAAAGTACCGGCTATTATGCCGAAACTGAGAACGTAAAAAGAAAATATTAATAGCCCTTTTTTTTTTTTTTTTTTTTTTTTTTTTTTTTTTTTGAAAGAAATTTACATATATACAACAGCAGGGGCAACTCCCCCACACTAGGGTGGTAGAAAAGAGAAAGAAGTCAGAAATATGGGTGAAAACCCATATGGTGTGCTAAAATTTTTGTTCACCGAGTCACTAGCTTGACTCGATCCCCGAATTTATTTGTTCTTGGGGAAAGTTTGAAGATCCGGGACAACCATGGGTGGTATGTCCTCTCTAAAGTAGTGCTTTAACCGTTGGCCATTCACTTTAAAATTTGGACCGTCATTTTGAGATAACTCAACGGTGCCATATGGATAAACCTTTGTAATAGTGAATGGACCAGACCAACGGGATTTGAGTTTTCCCGAGAAAATCTTCAATCTTGAATTGAAAAGAAGGACTCGATCACCAACGTTAAAAACGCGGTTCTTGATTTTAGAGTCATGAATCTTCTTTGTCTTTTCTTTATAGATCAAAGAATTCTCGTAAGCTTGATCACGTAGTTCATTTAATTCATTCATTTGAACTTTACGGTGATCACCCGCAGTTTGGAGGTCAAAGTTAGCATGTTTCAAGGCCCAGTAGGCTTTGTGCTCTAATTCGATCGGAAGATGACATGCCTTTCCGTACACAAGCTTGTAAGGCGTACACCCGATGGGTGTTTTGTAAGCTGTACGAAAGGCCCATAATGCATCATCCAACTTATCCGACCAGGATGCACGATTTTCTCCTACAGTCCTTTCCAGTATTCTTTTAATACCACGATTTGAAACTTCCACTTGCCCACTTGTTTGTGGGTGATACGCAGTAGAAAGACGGTGAGTTACACCATACTTTTGCATGACTTTATCAAATTTGTCATTGCAAAAATGCGTACCACGATCACTGATTATAGCACGTGGAGTTCCAAAACGGGCAAAAAGAGCTTTCAGGAATTTTACAACAACTCGGGCATCATTGGTGGGTAAAGCTTTTGCTTCAACCCATTTTGACAAATAGTCAACAGCCACGAGAATGTATTTATTTCCTCGAGATGATGGAAATGGCCCCATAAAGTCAATGCCCCAAACATCAAAGATTTCACAAACTTGAATAGCATTTTGTGGCATTTCATTTCGTTGTGAAATATTTCCGTGACGTTGACAAGCGTCACAGGTTTTGATGAAGTCATGGGCATCCTTATAGATTGTGGGCCAATAAAACCCGGAATCAAACACTTTTTTGGCGGTGTAGTTTGGACTATGATGGCCCCCAGTGGGTCCAGCGTGGCAAGCTTTGAGAATGTCAATAGCTTCCTGTCCATACACACACCGTCGGATGACTTGATCCGCACAGATTTTGAACAAGTAGGGGTCGTCCCAGAAGTAATGTTTAACATCCTTGAAGAATTTATTCTTTTGTTGGGTCGACATCCCTTTCACTATGAAGTTACCCGCATGGTAATTTGCAAAGTCAGCAAACCATGGGGTAGTATAATCTCCACGAAAAGCAACCGCATTGAGTGTCTCGAGAGGAAATGTTTCATTTATTTCCTTTTTCTCGAAAACATCTTGGTGTGGGTTCTCTAATCGGGATAGATGATCAGCAGCTAGGTTCTCAGCTCCTTTTTTATAACGTATAATGATATCAAATTCTTGCAGGAGGAGAACCCAACGGAGCAATCTCGGCTTTGCATCTTGTTTTGCAAAGAGATATTTGAGAGCCGAGTGATCCGTATACACTACACATTTTGTCAAGATCAAATATGGCCGAAACTTCTCAAAGGCATACACCACAGCTAATAATTCTTTTTCTGTAGTGGTGTAATGAGTTTGAGCTTCAGTCATGGTTTTACTTGCGTAATGGATAGGCTGAAAATGTTTGGTTTTGCGTTGCCCCAGGACTGCACCGATAGCATAATCACTTGCATCGCACATGAGCTCGAATGGCAAGTCCCAGTCGGGGGCAACTAAAATGGGTGCTTTGGTAAGCTTTTTCTTTAAAGTTTGAAAAGCTTCAACGCACTCAGGAGAGAAGATAAAAGGAGCATCTTTCTCAAGGAGATGGGTCAAAGGCCGGGCGATTTTAGAAAAATCTTGAATGAATCTACGATAGAATCCGGCATGACCCAAAAAACTCCTAATACCCTTGACGGTAGTGGGATGAGGTAATTTAGCAATGACATCAACCTTAGCTCTGTCAACCTCAATCCCACTCTTGGAAATCTTATGGCCGAGGACAATGCCCTCTTTGACCATAAAGTGACTCTTTTCCCAATTTAGACACAAATTTGTATCTTCACAACGTTTTAACATGTTGTCCAAATGGGAGAGACATGTTTTGAACGAGTCCCCAATGACCGAGAAGTCATCCATGAAGACTTCCATAGTTTTCCCGATCATGTTGGTAAATATGGCCATCATGCACCTTTGGAACGTGCCCGGAGCATTACATAAGCCAAAAGGCATACGTTTATAAGCAAAAGTTCCATAAGGGCACGTAAAGGTAGTCTTTTCTTGATCCTGTGGATCAATGGGGATCTGAAAGTATCCCGAGAAACCATCTAGGAAACAATAGTATTCGTTTCCCGCTAATCTCTCAAGCATTTGGTCCATGAAGGGTAGAGGAAAATGGTCTTTACGGGTGGCATCATTTAACTTGCGATAGTCAATGCAGACACGCCATCCCGTAACCAATCGAGTTGGAATCAACTCATTTTCTTCATTTGTGACAACAGTAATGCCACCCTTTTTAGGAACGCAGTGAATGGGACTAACCCAAGGACTATCCGAGATAGGGTAAATCAATCCGGCATCAAGAAGTTTGAGAACCTCTTGTTTGATAACCTCGTGAATTTTGGGATTCACCCTTCGTTGGTGTTGGACTGCTGGTTTAAAGTCATCCTCCATCAAAATCTTGTGAGTAAAAAATTCAGGGTCGATACCCTTTATGTCGGAGAGTTTCCAAGCAATGGCTTGCTTGTGTGACTTCAAGACCTTTATTAGAGCAGTCTTTTCCTCATCACTTAAATCTTTAGCAATAATGACGGGTAATTTATCATCACCCTCCAAAAATGCGTACTCAAGATGAGGCGGTAAGTCTTTGAGTTCGACCTCAGGAAATTCATCGGTTTTCTCAACTGATTTGATTTCCTCATTATGAAGTTCAACGGGAGGGAGTGGAGGAGAATTGTCCTGATTCAACAATTTCTCAAGAAGAAGAATATCTCCCTCCAGATCAATCTCAGCGTTATCAATCCCTTCTAGAAATGAATCACACTTGAGAAAATCCTCGATCTCTTCCAAAATGAAATCACTTCTCTCAAACGGAGTGAGAGAAGGGGAAGAGTCGGAAATGATAGGTAGAGAAGATGTGGTGGGATCCCCACTCACAGAATTATGAGAATAACCAAGAAACTCTTGAGAGTACTCCTCTGAAACAATATCAATGACATCGATTCGGTTAACCGACTCAGAATCATAATTTGAGGAGTACCTCGAAGTTTGATCGAGGTTAAAGGTAACAGCTTCACTACCCACACGTAATGTGATTTCATGCTCAAATACATCTATGAGAGCACGGCCCGTTCTTAGGAATCCTCTTCCAAGAATGAGAGGAACCCTAGGATCAGCATCGAAATCAACAACCACAAAGTCAGCTGGAAAATGGAACTTTCCTACTTTCACAAATACGTCCTCAGCAATGCCAAGTGGACGAGATATTGAACGATCTGCAAGCTCAAGAGTCATGCATGTAGGAGTAAGTTCAGGAAGAGAAAGTTTCTTCCATACTGATTTAGGCATCAGGTTGATGCTTGCACCAAGATCGGCCAAGGCATAGCATTCAACCATTCCTGGAATGACACAAGGTATTAGAAATCTTCCAGGATCTCCAAGCTTCTCGGGAAGCTTTTTCAAGATAACTGCTGAGCAGTTATCATTTAATGGAGTCTTTGCCATTTCAAACAGTTTTTCCTTGTTGCTTAACAAGTGTTTGATTGTGGATGCAAACTTGGGCATCATAATGATAGCATCCGCAAAGCTTATGTCAAAATGTAATTCTTGAAAAATTTGGAAAAATTTATCCATTTGTTGACTAGCTTTTTCGCGGAGCTTTTGCTCATTTAAACGTGATGGGTAGGGAATAGAAGGTTTGGATTTAGGGTTTTCAACAGGAATTTCATGCGATTCAAAGACAACTCCAGGTTTGGGTTTTGGTTCCGGGACAACTTGAGGTTGGACGTTGTTGGTACCTCCGTTATTAGTAGGAAGTACATTGTCCTTGGTCACCTCAGGTTCACTTTCCACTACCTTGGGGAGAGGAGAAGAAGTGGTAGTAGGAATAGTGGGTCCATCATAAGCTTTACCACTGCGTGTGGTGACGGCTTTGAGTTCACCCTTCGGGTTGACAACAGTGTTACCAGGGAGACCTCCCGAGGTAGAAGGTGGATTGAGATGGTTCATGAGACTGGCAAGCATATTCTTAACCTCGCTTTGAGAGTGATCAATTTTGTTTGAAAGCTCATTCTTTAGCTCAGTTCCTTGTTTGTATATTGAAGATTGAAATTCATTCTTCAAATTAGAGATCTGATTTTGCATTGCCTTCATTTTGGTCTCATTAAACTTGACGTAGTTATCAAGTTCATTTGGGATAGATCCCTGGTAATTAGGAGCTGAATACCCTTTGTTGGGAATTAAATATTCTGAAGATTAGAGTATTAGAAATTACTCTAAGTCAAGGTACTGCTCGTACATCAAAGTATTGCTAGTACATCAAGGTACTGCTAGTTCATGATCAAAGTACTGCTGCTTCATCAAAGTACTGCTGATCAGTGACTCATAGGATAAGATCAAGAAGATATTTATTGTATTTTGGTCAAACATATACGGTAGATAATATCTTACTCCATGTGCTTAGTTAACAAGTTGTATACATAGATACATGTTGTATCTTATGTACTGACACAATATGCATAAGTTAAACAAGTAAGTCGGTCAAGACTTTTAGCAAAATTGTAAAGATCTCTTGCAAACTATAAAAGAGATCTTAGACTTAGATATTATAAACTAGACACAATAGAACACACATGCACATGCATAACTGTTAGAACAAGAACAAAAACAATATCACAAGTCAAAAACATAAGATTCAAGGTTTTGTAACCCTAGTGAAAAACTCAAGATCACTCGTATTATTTGGAATAATATTGAATCGTTTAGTGAAATACTTTCTTTGTTCATTGTTAAGTAACAAACATAATTCTTCCATTTCCATAACATACATAACCTTCTAAGTGTGGTTAAGTAAATTCCGCGTGCTTAATCATATTAAGTCAATATATCTCATACACAAAGACACAAGGTTTAACCACCTTAACCGTGTATACACTAGATCCTCACAGTTGGTATCAAAGATAGAGTTGATATATTTGAATTAGAAGAAACAGAAATGGAAGCTCATGATGTTCAAACAAATGTTGCTGCAAAGTTGCCCATAATCAAACCCAATGAGTTTGAGTTATGGAGGATGAGAATTGAGCAATATTTCATGGTCCAAGATTATACTCTTTGGGATATAATTATATATGGTGATTCCTTTACACCAAGCTACTCAGAGGTTGTCCTAGAAGGTAAAACAAGTAGAAAAAGAAATACTGGACCAGTGTCAAATGAAGAAAAGATACTGAAGAGAAATGATCAGAAAGCAAGAAATTTGCTGCTTATGACCATTCCTGGTGAGCAGATGCTATCATTCAACAAGTATCTTGATGCAAAAACTCTTTTTGAAGAGATTTGTGCATATTTTGGTGGTAATGAAACTACCAAAAAGACACAGAAGACACTACTAAAGCAACAATTTGAAAACTTTACTGCTTTTAGTAATGAGTCTCTTGATAAGCTATTCTCAAGATTACATAAGCTTGTCAGTCAGTTAGCTGTGTTGGGTGTTGAGACAGAGAAGGAAGATCTCAACATGAAGTTTTTAAGAAGTCTACCTGATGAGTTCCACACTCATGTTATTGTCTGGATGAACAAACCAGACATTGAAACAATGAAGCTCAATGATTTGTACAACAACTTCAAAATTGTTGAACAAAGTCTTAGAAAGTCTGGAACTTATGGTACTAGTTCTGGAAACGTGGCACTCTTGTCAGTTCCTAGTATTAGTAAGAATGAAGAGGTAGATGAAGGTGAAAGTACTGCTTCTACAAGTTCTCACAAGGATGTTGCTGGTCTTGGAGATTCAACATTCTATGCTTTTATTACCAGTCAATCTAATGGCTCTCCTCTCAACCATGAAGACCTTGAGCAGGTAGATGGTGATGATTTGGAAGCTATGGATATTAAATGGCAGGTTGCTTTGCTTAGCATGAGGGCTAAGAAGTATTGGCAAAGAACTGGGAAGCAGATTACCATAAATGGTAATGATACTGCTGGGTTTGATAAAAAGAAAGTAGAGTGTTTCAACTGTCATAGGTTAGGACACTTTGCTAAGGAGTGTAGAAGCCCAAGAAAGCAGGAGAACAGAAACACATGGTATAAGCAAGATAGGAAAAAGGAAGTTACTGTTGAAGAGCCAAAGGCTATGTTGGCTATTGATGGTATTGGTTATGATTGGAGCTCTATGGCTATTGAAGAGGAAGCACCACCAAATGCTGCTCTTTTGGCCAATGAATTTGCTCTAATGGCTCATTCTGATTCAGAGGTAAACAATATTACATCTTGTACTGAATCATGTCCTAATCTTAAAGCTTATGAAGACCTTAATAAGAGATTTGAAGCTCATAAACAAGAGCTGCTTGACTCTTTGTTTAATTTAGCTAATCACAAAAGAGGTCTAGGTGTTTTGGAAAAACAAGTTTTACATTTTAAAAATAATGAAATTCATTTTGCTGATGACATCAATATACTAAAAAATGACATTAAGATCAGAGATGAGTGTATTGTTGAGTTGAATGAATCATTAGCTAAACATAAGAATGAAAGAGAAAATGTAAAGGTTTCTGTGGATGTTTTAGCACATTCCTCAGAAGGATTCAATAAGCTTTGGGAAGCCCAAGTTATTGATAAGGTCAATTCTGGTGTTGGATTTAAGTCTGTACCCCCACCATACAGAGGTGCTCATTCACCTCCAGGTATTGATTTAGCACACACAGGGTTACCTGAGTTTCAAGAACCAATCATGGAATATGGTTCTAAGGTCACTAAATCTCCAAAGATAGAAAAGGTAAGTAAAAGTTTAGATAAAACTTTATCTTATCAGGACAAGGTGTCCTTTGTTAAGAAAGGAGATGCTATAGTTGTTGAAGATTGCACAACTGATAGTGATAGTGAAGAAGAACAGGTTATGTCTAAACCTGTATTGGTTAAGAAAGTAGGAACAAGTCTTCCTAAGATAGTCAATCACAACACTAACAGGCCTAAGTCAATTGGTAAAGGTACTGTTAGGAAACCAGTTAGATATTGTGAACAATATAGAACTACAAACAAGCCCAGAGGTAACCAAAGGAATTGGAACAACCTCAAGTCTAACCAATTAGGTGATGACTTTGCATTTTATAATAAAGCTTGTTATACATGTGGTAGTTTTGACCATCTTGCAGCTTTCTGCAACCAAAGGGTAACTGGGTATGAATACAATAGGGTGAATTACAAAAGGCAAACTCCTCAAACTCTTTTTCACTCTAATACTCATAGATCTAAACCCAGAACAGTCTCAAACAAGTCTGGACTCAAAGGTCCTGATAGACAAAAAGGTTCTGTTAACAAAGTACTGCCAGTTAAATTTCAAAGTACTGGTAAATCTAAAAGTACTGTTAGACCTTTGATGACTGTTAACCCAAAATCAACAGCTAAGGATGCAAAAACAACTTTCAAACATGCATCTAAAACTGTTCTAAGGCCCATTCAATCAAAAGCAGTGGTCCACAAACAAATTTGGAGACCAAAGGGTGTGACTTCAAAGTTAGCAGACTCTGCTGAACATGTTACTCACTCTGCTGCTAAGGGTAATAGGGCAAATGCTGTTAAGGCCTCAGCATGTTGGATTCAAAAATCCAATGTTGCATCAACAGTCCTTAAAAGATTAAACTATATTGATGCAAGAGGCAGATTCAAGTCAGTAATGGCTTGGATCCCCAAAGAAAACTAACTTTCTTATTTATGTGCAGGGACATTCTATTGATCATCAAGATCAAGGATACTCAGATAGTGGATGTTCCAATCACATGACAGGCAACATGTCTTATCTTTCAGATTTTCAAGAATTCAATGGAGGATATGTTACCTTTGGAGGTGGTTTTCGTGGCAAAATTTCTGGTAAAGGTACTATTAAAACCGGAAATTTAGATTTTGAAAATGTGTACTATGTACAAGAGTTAAAGTATAATCTTTTTAGTGTTTCACAAATGTGTGACAAAAAGAATAATGTCCTTTTTACTGACACTGAATGTCTTGTTCTATCTAAGGATTTTAAGATGCCTGATGAAAATCAAGTACTTCTTAGAATTCCTAGAAAGGCCAACATGTATAGTGTTGATATGAAGAACATCATTCCTAAAAAGGATTTAACTTGTCTTGTATCAAAGGCCACATTGGATGAATCAATGTTATGGCATAGAAGGCTTGGTCATATTAACTTCAAAACCATAAATAAAATTGTTAAGAATGGTTTGGTAAGAGGTTTACCTCACAAAAGATTTGAAAATGATCAAACATGCATTGCTTGTCTAAAAGGCAAACAACACAAAGCCACTTGTAAGCCCAAAATTTTTAACTCTATCAATCAGTCATTGTTTATGCTGCATATGGACTTATTTGGACCAGTTTCAGTAAGGAGTATACAACATAAAAAATATTGTCTTGTTATAACTGATGACTATAGCAGATTTACATGGGTTTTCTTTTTAGCCACTAAGGATGAGACATCAAGCATTCTTAAGGAATTCATTACACTGATAGAAAACCAAGTAAGCAAGAAAGTCAAAGTCATTAGGAGTGATAATGGGACAGAGTTTAGAAATAGAGTTATGGATGATTTCTGCAAAGAAAAAGGTATTAGGAGAGAATATAGTGTTGCTAGAACACCACAACAGAATGGAGTGGTTGAAAGAAAGAATAGAACACTAATTGAAGCTGCTAGAACAATGTTAGCTGATTCTAGGCTACCAATAATCTTTTGGGCAGAGGCAATTAACACTGCTTGCTATGTTCAAAATAGAGTTTTAGTTGTGCAGCCTCACAATAAGACATCATATGAACTCTTTAATGGTAGAACTCCTGCAATAGGATTTCTTAGACCTTTTGGATGTCATGTGACAATTCTCAATACCTTAGACCATTTAGGAAAATTTGATGGTAAAGCAGATGAAGGTTTCTTAGTTGGATATTCTCTTGTTAGCAAAGCTTTTAGAGTTTACAACTTAAGAACTGAGAAAGTTCAAGAAGAACTACATGTGGAGTTTCAGGAAAACAAATCCAATGTAGTAGGTCAAGGACCAAAATGGATATTTGATCTTGATTATCTAACAAACTCTATGAATTATTTACCTGTTGTTGCAGAAACTAATAATTTTTCAGGTTCACAAGCAACAAATGAGGTGGAGTTAGATAAAGATCAATCTGATGTCATTATGCCATTGTGGTCAAGTACCAGTGTGGATTTAGCTTCAAACAATGATGAATCTTCTTCTGATAAAGCAAAAGAGGATGTTGAGGCTCAAAGAAAAGATGTTGGAACAGAGGAACAACTCAATATGTTGAATATTGAAAGTACTGCTGAGACAGAGCAAGGTACTGTGAGTACTTCTCAAGGTACTGGTGGTTCATTTGAAGGAACTGTTAGTTCAGTTGAAGGTACTGCTGGTCCTTCACACTCAAAAGATGCAGAGTTCCAAGAAGATGAAGTGGATTTGACTAATCTTTCATCATCGTATCATGTTCCCACTACCCCACACACAAGAATTCACAAAGTTCATTCCCTAGATAATGTGATAGGAGATATACAATCTGGTGTGAAGACAAGAAGACAACTAGTCTCTTCAGACCAACAAGGGATTCTTGATGCCCTTTATGCTTCAAAACAACATGAACTTTCAAACTCATGTTTATTTGTATGTTTTCTCTCTCAAAAGGAACCAAAGAATATTCTTACAGCCCTAGATGATTCAAGCTGGGTAGAGGCTATGCAAGAAGAGCTTCTTCAGTTCAAGATTCAAAAGGTTTGGGTGCTAGCTGATTTACCTACAGGTGAGAAGCTAATTGGCACTAGATGGGTTTTTAAGAACAAAAGGGATGACAGAGGAATTGTGATCAAGAATAAGGCTAGACTAGTAGCACAAGGGTACACACAAGAAGAAGGAATAGATTATGATGAAGTTTATGCTCCAGTAGCAAGGATTGAGGCAATTAGGCTGTTTCTAGCTTATGCTTCATTTTTAGGCTTCACAGTCTACCAAATGGATGTCAAAAGCGCATTTTTATATGGTGAAATTGAAAGAGAGGTGTATGTTTCACAACCTCCTGGTTTCATTGATCCATTACATCCAAACAAAGTGTACAGAGTAGTGAAAGCTCTCTATGGCCTTCATCAGGCACCAAGAGCTTGGTATGCAACACTTGCTTCCTATTTATTAGAAAATGGATTTCAAAGAGGAAAGATTGATCAGACACTTTTCATCAAACAGCACAAGAAGGATCTTCTGTTAGTGCAGGTGTATGTGGATGACATTATCTTTGGATCTACAAGGAAGGAAATGTGTTTAGAATTTGAGAAGCTTATGAAAGATAAGTTTCAGATGAGTTCTATGGGAGAACTTACATTCTTTTTGGGTTTGCAAGTTAAGCAATCATCTGAAGGCATATTTATTAGTCAAGACAAATATGTTGCAGAGATACTTAGAAAATTTCAATTTGCTGATTCAAAAATAGCAAGCACACCAATGGACTCAGAGAAGCACCTTCTGAAAGATGAAGATGGAGAAAATGTAGATGTACACAATTACAGATCTATGATAGGCTCTTTGATGTATCTTACATCATCTAGACCTGATATCATGTTTCCTGTTTGTGTCTGTGCAAGATTTCAAGTTACTCCAAAGGTTTCTCATTTAACTGCAGTCAAGAGAATTTTTAGATATCTCAAAGGTCAACCAAGGTTGGGTATATGGTATTCTAGAGAATCTCCTTTTGATTTGGTAGCATATTCGGATAGTGATTATGCTGGTGCTAGCTTAGACAGAAAGTCAACAACTGGAGGATGTCAATTCCTTGGGTGTAGACTTGTCTCATGGCAGTGTAAGAAGCAAACAAGTGTGGCAAATTCAACAACTGAAGCTGAATATATAGCTGCTGCAAGTTGCTCTAGTCAAGTTCTATGGCTTCAAAACCAACTTCTTGATTATGGGTACAATTTCTTAAACACTGTTATTTATATTGATAATAGTAGTACAATTTGTATTATTAAAAATCCTGTACAACACTCTAAAACAAAACACATTGAAATTAGACATCACTTTATAAGAGATTGCAATGAGAAAAGATTAATTCAAGTTCTTAAAATTGCTTCAGAGCATAATTTTGCAGATCTGTTAACAAAAGCTTTTGATGTTTCAAGATTTCAGTACTTAATAGCAAGTATTGGAATGCTTAATCTTTAAATTTTCAATATGATGTGTTTTTGTACATAAATTTTTGAAAGTACTGCTGGATTTATAAGGTACTGCTATATCAAAATTTGAATTGTGTTATTCATATAGTTGGTTTTATGATTAATCTAATGCAAGACAAGTACTTTGTACATTGTTCTTTTGGTTTTAGACTAACTATTTCAGGTATGAATATGTAAACACAAAGGATATTTCAAGTGAAATGGGAACAGCAGAATGCCTATCAAATTGCTGACCATAGTAGATTTATGATGGACTGAGTTTAGGAATTAAACCTCCTTAAAACTTCTTTCTTGAAATCTAGTTATGATATTTCACATTGAATTGATGACTTAGTTGATCAGATAGTAACTGATACAACTCACTTTCTATCATTTTATACTTTCAAGTATAATGAGTTAGTCTAAGGACATCTGATAGAAATAACAGCTAGTGAAAGTGAATCTAACACTTGTGTTGGAGGTAACAATTACTATGAGCTGGAAACCCTGTCAAGAAAATCTTTTGAATAGATTTATCTTTTCACAGGCAGTTAGTGATAACTGAAATACATTGGTTCTCACACAACCAGAGGTTATTTTTAAACCGAAATTTTGATTAGGTGTCTGTTACACACTTGATTCTTTCAAAATGGTTGAATGTAGTATGATTTTTCAATTCTAAAATCATGAACATACTACTAAGTTAAATGATTTCTTAAAAGGATTTTTCAAGGATTCAGAAAAACCATTCATTAATGGATTATGAATCAAAATGTCCACTGATTCACCTCTCATAGGAGTTAACACACCTAGAAGTGATGAGGACAGCAACTTAAACTCTTAAGGAATTGATGGCTTCATGTACAATATTGTCTGAAAACAAGTTCAAACTGATAGATCAGGTGATATGAAGAGAAGTTCTTTAGTACACAGTGAGATCTTCCAAACAAGGGGAGGAAACAAAAGTTATTTACTTCAGGGGAGGTTATAATCTCAGAGAAGGAAATAATTGCCCAGAAAAGGAAGAGTAAACCAATATATGGAAGGAGAAGACAAGAGCATACAAGATGATGTAGAGGTTGAAAATGATTAGAACAGATCAAATATCTAGAAGGGATGAAGCATTCCTAAAGGAGAAAGTTCTATCTAGATCAAACAAAGAAAAGTTTCAATTTCACTTCAAAGACATGCTGGTTAGATGATTTCACTTGTTGAAACAAGCATCCAAGATACACAGCATCATTGCCTCTTACAATTCCTCCATCCAAGGAAATTGCACCATCTTTTGGTACAATGTTTTGATATTTGCTGAAGTCAAAGAAGAACAAAGCAGATGAGTTCAGAATAGAAGAATGTTCAGATTCAAGAAGTGTTTGAAAGATCTTCACAAGTCCTCATTTAATTCAGAAAAACATGTTTGAATTAATTCACATGTTTAGGGGAGGATTGTTGGGAATTAAATATTCTGAAGATTAGAGTATTAGAAATTACTCTAAGTCAAGGTACTGCTCGTACATCAAAGTATTGCTAGTACATCAAGGTACTGCTAGTTCATGATCAAAGTACTGCTGCTTCATCAAAGTACTGCTGATCAGTGACTCATAGGATAAGATCAAGAAGATATTTATTGTATTTTGGTCAAACATATACGGTAGATAATATCTTACTCCATGTGCTTAGTTAACAAGTTGTATACATAGATACATGTTGTATCTTATGTACTGACACAATATGCATAAGTTAAACAAGTAAGTCGGTCAAGACTTTTAGCAAAATTGTAAAGATCTCTTGCAAACTATAAAAGAGATCTTAGACTTAGATATTATAAACTAGACACAATAGAACACACATGCACATGCATAACTGTTAGAACAAGAACAAAAACAATATCACAAGTCAAAAACATAAGATTCAAGGTTTTGTAACCCTAGTGAAAAACTCAAGATCACTCGTATTATTTGGAATAATATTGAATCGTTTAGTGAAATACTTTCTTTGTTCATTGTTAAGTAACAAACATAATTCTTCCATTTCCATAACATACATAACCTTCTAAGTGTGGTTAAGTAAATTCCGCGTGCTTAATCATATTAAGTCAATATATCTCATACACAAAGACACAAGGTTTAACCACCTTAACCGTGTATACACTAGATCCTCACACCCTTGATTACCCCTCGGGGGTGGGTATTGATTGTTTGGTGCATGAAATTGATTTTGCATGTTTTGCCCTCTTTGCTGATTAGGATTAAACCTATTTGGATTGTTGGGTTGAGGAAATCCGGGTGGTCCAGTTTGAGGACAGTAGTTTGGTTCCACTTGAGGACGGTATTGGTTACCTCCTTGGTTGGAACTACCGGCTATTGCATTAATTTCAAATGTACCATCGGTGGCAGTACAATTATAGTATGCATGTGGACCACCACAAGTGACACAAACTTCTACCTTTTTGACTTCAGTAGGTTGAGAAGTTTGCGGAGAAGAGGGAGAGGAAACTTTCTGTGTGGTGAGAACCAAGGATTTAATAGCCTTCGTGAGTTCGTCAAGTCTAGCATCGGTGCTAGATTGACCCACGGATGATGAGGTAGAAGGACCAACACTCAGTTGGGAAACAACCGGTTTGCTTCGTGGAGTGCGGACCTTAGACTTGTTCTCGATGATTGCTAAAGCATCCCTTGTGGTTCGATTCAAGAAATTACCTCCAGCGGAGGAATTGAGAGAGTCTTGATCAATTGAGCTCACACCATTGTAGAAAGTGTCGAGTTGCATCAACTCAGAGAAACCATGATGTGGACATTTGCGAAGCATTTCCTTATAACGATCCCATGCCTCACTAAATGATTCATCGAATTTCTGTGTAAATTTCATGATTTCGTTTTTAAGACTCGTGGTTTTGGAAGGAGGAAAGAATTCATTCACGAACTTCTTAACCAAATCTTCCCATGTTACAATCGATCGAGGGGGTAGTTTGTCAAGCCAAATCCGGGCAGCCCCATCGATGGAAAACGGGAAAAGAAGAAGTTTGATTGCCTCTTCAGGGACATTTTTGCATTTGATGGTGGATGTGATTTTGTTAAACCATCGAATGTGATCTTGAGGATCGTCCCTTTCAAAACCAAAGAATTGACGCGAGGTTACAAGATTTATTAACCCCGTCTTGAGCTCAAAATTCTCGGCCACGATGGCCGGAACAACGATAGCATCTCCGTAACCCTCGACGGGTGCTTGGAGAAGCTCATTCATAGTCGGCTCAGCCGCCATGATAACAGGAATAGTACGAACCTCGGGTTCGACTATTGAAGAAGAACGTCTACGTCTACGATTTCGTCTTTGAGGAATGTTGACAAGCTCACGTAACGGGCTCGTAGACCTAGAAGAACGCGTGCGCATGCACTAGATCACAACTCTAAGAAGCCTCAGAGTCGAGAGAATTATGAAAAAGGAAGGAAGATTCTTTTTGGTTTTTATATATATATTTTTTTTCGTTTTTGAAAAGTGAAGATGAAAACAAATCCAATCAAAACAAGATCGAGGCAAAACGACAGTGAACTTAAACCAATAATCACAAGATGAATGGCTTCTTTGAAAAAGGTACACCACTCACAAGGATACAAAGGCAAGTTTTAATCTTTAGTTTGGGAACTTATTATGGTCGTACCCCCAGTTAGGTAGTACTCTGTCTTGGTTCTCGATGGTAAATTTTATTGTTGTTGTTATTATTAAACAAAGAAAACGGATTTTTTTATTTTTTTTTTTTGGTTTTTTATTATTATTATTATTTTTTATATGATATATATATATAAAGAAAAGAAAAATATTTTTGTATTTTATATGGTTATGGAAGATTGAAATACGATATTTTTGGTACTCGATCCGTTAAACGAATTAACTTCACGAGTGTTTTGCTTTATATATGGTGAATATACAAGAGATGGAAGATATACACAGATTGGGTTTCAAAAACACGATACTGCAAAACGTTTAAAACACGCAACACACCTCCCCGGCAGCGGCGCCAAAATTTGATCGGTGCTAAACAGTCAACTAATATTGACCAAGTGAATGGTCAACAAGAGTCAAACAATCTAGGGCACAATCTCCCTGGAGTATAGTGTTTTCCCGGGTCGTTATATCCCAGCGAAGCGTGAAATTGTGTTTAAAGACGAATTGTGATCAAGTGTTATTGAATGGAAAAGGGGTTTGAATATTTGGACTAAGGAAAATAAAAGAGAATAGCTTAAATAAGCTATATGAACAAAAACTAGAAATTAGAAAACCTAAAAATGTAAAAGGAATTAAAAACGTACGTTTAGTTTAAATAAACGTAAACGTACAAAATAAAAAGTGAAAATGAAGAAATATTAATCCTAAAAATATGAAAATAACTTTTTTATAAACCTAAAGATAAAAGAAAATTATAGGAAAAAGAAAATTATTTTTTAGACTTTTTATTTATTTTTTATTAATTAAAAACTATTTTTAACTATTTAAGAATACCTTAAAATACAAGAAATTATAAAATTAACCTAGAAAAATGAAATTATAACTTGGAAAAATCTAAAATATTATAAAACTAATTTTAAAACTGAAAAGATATTTTTTATGCTTTTTCTATATTTATTATTAATTATCTATTATTTTAAATACTCTTTAACTATTTTAAACTCTAATAAATACTAAACAAACTCAGAAAATTATGAAACTTTTTCTATAATTATCCTATGGTGACAGAAAGGTAAGAAAATTATAAAAACAGAAAGTGCTTAATTAAAAAGCAGAAAAATAAGCTAAAAAGCTCAAGCTTCTTAAATAGAAGCTATCACTTTCTTAAAAGTGGTTTTTATCTAAAACTTTCTTCTACAAACTTATTACACTACTGAAAATAAACAACTTTAATGAAGACAAAAATTTTAGAACTTAGAAAATAAGCAGTTTGAAGCTTAAGAGCTTAACAGTTAAGGTTATGAGCTCAAAATGGGAATTAAGCTCAAAACAAGCTACAAGCTGGAAACAAAGGCAAAATAAGATCTAAATAAGTTAAGTGAACTAGGAATGAGCTAAAAGAAACAAGGGATTACACTCATAAGCTCAGAATAAGCCAATAAGCAATTCCAAACCCAACTGACCCAAACAAACAGCCTGCAGTGATTTTTGAAGGCAAATTAAGCTAGGGGCAAAAGCTCCTAAGCTCAAAATAAGCATTGAGGGATTGAGTTGAGCTGGTGGGGTATCCAAAAAGCCAAAGCTCTCACTGTGGTGTCCACTAGAGAGCTTATGATGAGCTTATGAAAAATTCCCAAATACACTGACAACTCAGTGTATGCTGAGAAATGGGACAGAGTTAGAGCTGATTGCAGCCCTATCAAATAAGCTAGGAATGGGAAAATTATTATTGGAACTTGAAGATGGGTTGCTAAGCTTTACAAAGAACCAAAAATCAAAAGCTAAGTCTAAGGATTGAAGCTTGTGCAAGCTTTTGAAAATCTGGTAAAACTGGGTGCACAGGGGAGATGATTGACTTTTTAAGCAAAACTAAACAGTTGACTTTGATGAACTTTAATCTAGATTATCCTACTGATTATGATGATATATCCTAAAATGAGACTGATTTAAGCACACTAAACAAGTTTTAAACCTAATTCCACAATTATGCTAACCTACTGCTTATGCAGTTTAGCAGTTGAGGATTTTGAAAGTTATTTTGACTTTTACACTAGTGAGGTACCATTATTATGCTTCTTATTACTCTAATATGACCTTGGGAGTATGACTAAACTGAACAAGCTGATCCAAACACCCACTTAAAAACTGTTTTTTTTTTTTTTTTAAGCTAATGATATATTGAGACCATGAAATGAGTTCCAGAGACCATATTGTAGTATAATAAGCAAAAATGAGCAGATAAACATCAATGAGGACAACAATTATCCTAGATTACTACTAAGCTAATAATAGCAGTTAAGATCACAATCTAAGCAACAAGGGATTCTATCAAACAAACATGCAATTTTAAGCTACAACTAAACTAAGGAACACTGAATGAGCTCAAAAAATACAGATATAAGCAATGATAAGCATTTGAACAGTGAATTGGCACAAATCAAGAAAATAGCTTACAAGGGCTTCCAAACTTAAGACCATGAACCAAGGACCCAATACACACCTATTGGCTTCCCATGAAACCTCTAACCCACTGCCATCCCAAATACACAGTGCTCCATGCCATCTTCTTCATTCTTCACTGATTTTTTATTTTTAAACCTATTTTATCCTCTCTTTTTTTTTGTATTTTTGTGTTTTTGAACTAAAAGCCTTTTTAAATGCTTATAAGCTTTGAAAAGCTTATAAACAAGCTTAAATGAGCTTAGATACTCACTGAACAACAATTCTTAACAACATAAAATGAACTTGAGGATTTCAAAATAGAAAATTGTATAAGATGGAAATGGAATGAAAACTTGGAATTAATAGTTACAATAAGTTTCAAATACACTAGAAAAGCTGATGACAATCTTTTTAAACTGAAAATTACACTGGAAATATAAAGCTTAAAAAAACGACAATAAATTAAGCTAATAAACTACACACTTGGCTCCCTTGCTTCTCTTTCTTCTTATAGGTGACAATTAGGGTTTAGGAGGCCTTCTGACTCTTTCCCACTTGAATTATGAGCCTTTGGATGATGGGAATTCAATCTCGGCCGTTCTTCATTTTTGGCGCCAAAATGCTTATTATAGCAAAGGACTGATTTTGCTTGTGTAAGTGGGATTATATTGGACTGGGGTGAGGGTAAGTGGGTTATCAGTGATTAGAGGTGATGATGAAGGGTGTAGGGTGGCTTGGCAGAGCACGTGTGGCTGGTTTTGGAGATGGTGGTTTTGCCCGTGAAGTGGTAAAAGGAAGGGGAAGTGGTGTTGACTGGGTTTGACTTCGTTGACCATCAATAAATAAAACGGGGTTTGTTTTATTTTTATTAGTGGGCCGGGTAAGGATTAGTGGGTTTGGTTAAGGGTGGCTTGGATTGGTTTTTGGTTTAGTAAAAAGGCTAAGGGTCCGGTTTGGTTGTAGTAGAAATTAGCCCAAGGACCATTGTTGTAATTAAACCAAACTTGAGGGACTGACGATGCAACTTTCCAAGAATTATCATAAGGACCATAGATGACAAACTTTATTAACCAAGGACCATAAATGATATTTTCCATTTTTGAAAATCCCGGGGACTTGTTTTGCCATTTTTGAAACTTCAGGGACCAAAGCTGCCATTTTGCAAAATTGAATTTTACCGGGTTAATTTTGACAACTTGTGAATCCCTAAGGACCTTTGATGATAAATTTCCATGTTTTGAATAACCAGGGACTAGATTTTCCAATTCATGAATAAAACACAGTCTAATGATATTTTCTGTCTTTTTGAGACTTTTCGAAGTGTTTTTTACTGTTTTTGCAGTGCAGATGATATAAAAATGATGAGTATTTAGACACTCATCAGTAATAGTCAAGTCAAAGATAATAAAATTGATCTTCTTGTTCAACAATATGAACAATTTACGATTCCGGAAGAGGAATCAATAGATAATGCTTTTGCCTGGTTTAACATTATCATCACAAGTTTAAAAGCACTTGATGATAATTTTTCTAGTAAGAATTTTGTTAGGAAATTTCTTAGGGCTCTTCCTCCAAAATGGCGAGCTAAAGTTACGGCGATTAAAGAATCAAAGAATTTATCAACTCTACAACTTGACGAATTGATCGGCAACTTGAAGGTCTACGAAGCAATAATAAAGAAAGACTCCGAGATGGTCAAAGGTAAAAGAGAGCAAAGCAAGTTAATTGCATTGAAAGCTAGGAAGGAATCTAGTGACGAGGATAGCTCAACCTCCGAAAGCAATGACGAAGAATATGCTATGGCCGTAAGAGACTTCAAGAAATTCTTTAAAAGACGAGGAAGATTCGTTAGACAACCACATGATGAAATAAAGGCATTCCAAAGATACAAAGAGGACAAAAGCGAAAGGAAGTGTTATAAATGTGGCGACTCAAATCACCTCATCAGAAAATGTCCAATGATGTCAAGGGATCAAAATCAAAAGGCGTTCGTTGAAGGAGCATGGAGTGATAGCGATGAAGATGAGAAAGAAATAACAAAGGAAGAAAAATGTCTTATAGCAAAGGCATCCAATGAGGTACTTTCCGAAACCGAATACTTTAGTGATGAAAATCAATCATTAGATGAAAAAGACCTAGATAATGAATATAATAGGTTATGCAAATTAGGTCAAAAGGTTATAGCTAAAAATAAGTCACTAAAACATATTAATAATCGATTAAAAAATGAAGTACTCGAATTAAAAATTAAACTAAAACATTTGGAAAAAGGAAAATAAGTTTTTATAGAATGCAAAACATGCTTAGAAGTCAAAAATGAAAATGAAAAACTTAAAGATGAAATTTTCAAACTTGACAAGTTTAAAAATAGTAGTAACTCACTTAAGAAAATAATAAGTGTTCAAAGATCATCCGAAGATAAAACCGGTCTAGGAATCAATTCAATCGATATTTCAAATAGTGAAAATAAAAATGTAAAGTTTGAATGTGAGTCTAGTAAACAAAAACTGTTAGAGTCAAAACCTAAGTATATACTTATAAAAGATAGAAAAATACCCATTGCTAATGTTGAGGAAGTAAAAAGTTTTTATAAACCATCGTTAAAAACCAAAACCGGATTTTCTAAACCAAAATTAAGATCCAAAACTCCACCTCCAAATAGACCAAATAATCCTCATCCTCGGCCTAAAACCCCTCAACCTAGAAGAAATCAAGGTAGACAAAACTTTCCTAATAATAGTCACCCAATGTGGAATTATTCACATCAACCAAGTTTTAATCCTTGGGTAATACTTCCACCATACATGCAAATGCAAACCATGTTTGGTTCAAACAATTTTGGACAAATGAGACAATGGGGACCAAGTGGCTAAATCGTCACTCATTGAATAATTCAGAAACTCATCTATGATTGGCTTCTATAAGTCAATATAACACCTTGAAGTATTTGAAGAAAATCTACTGAAGACTAAAAGGTACGTTTTTTTTAAGCTCATTGTTATAATATATGCTTAGATTAATGACTAGTTATTTCATGCCTATTTAGCTCATAATGCCTAGTTATATATATATATATATATATATATATATATATATATATATATATATATATATATATATATATATATATATATACACATAATAGCTTATATGAATCTACTTATAACCTAGAATCACTTGTTCTTTTCCCTTTGGCCCTCTTAAGCTATAACGTTTAAAATGAAAATCTTCTATGTCCACTATTAGAAAACTCATGGTGATGAAGTGAAATGAGTTAAGTGGACTAATCATTAACATAGAAGTAAGATTAGATTTCTCGCGTTAGAAAACTATGGATGAAACAAGCTCTCGTAGACTATGGCATCAAGTTAGATAAGTGTGTGACAACAAAGGAGCTATAGATGTTAGGTTATACCCCATTCAACACTCTCGCATCAAACATATAGAATTTCGTCATCGCTTCCTTATGACCATAGGATATGTAGAAAAGGGTAGCATGTGACAATAGCCTTAACCAATTCCCTTGAGCATGAGATCTTTAACAACCATTTTTTAAAATCTAGGATTAATGGTATTTGTTGTCAAAAATATAGTATCTTTAAAAATATACAGAAACTTCACATTTTGGAAAAATGATTTTTTAGATGACTATTTCACTTTTCTATTAACATGTTTTACTATCTCATTTTTCTTCTTAATCTATGTCCATAATTCTGTTTCGATCAAAGTCAAAGATTGAGATTTTTTTTTTCTTATCCATTCTTCATAAACACATTTTGAAATAAAACCCAATCTATTTTATTCAAATAACTTTCACATCTACATAAAAACCCACTTTCAAACATTGTTGAATAATGCTAAAAACATTTCTTTAAATCATGCATGGTGATCTCATATTTGTCATCTATATTTATGTACATGACATTTATAAGTGAACTAAGTCAAATCAAGCGGACCATGGTTTGTCTATTAAGATTTTGTTTGTAACAAGTCTAGAAGTCCATGCTATCTTAAGTTCCCATTTATTGCACATAGGCACACATTAGGATCCATCAAATAGTTCATTAATCTTCCCACTTAAATATAATTAAGAAAATACTTGGTGTAGTTTATTGTTTCCTAGTCCATATATATTACTTGCTTGATGAGTATGTTTACATGCTAGATGAAATTACTTGTTTTCTTAATCTCTTTAATTAACATGTTTTGCATAAATATCTATTACATGCTTAATTGCCTCAAAGAGTTGGACTTGCTTGAAACTAAACCCAAAAACACAACCCTTTCTACAATTTTATGCCAAAAACCCATTTCCAGTAACCTGGAGACCTCATGATAGGCGGCCCCCTTAATATTTAAGGGGACCGGCCCCTATTTAAGGGGACCGGCCATCTGATGGTCGGGGTTTACAGAAACTTTTCTGCTTTTTAGCCCATTTCATCCTACACTTCCCAAAATTCACAAACATATCTTATTCCAATCCATCCAACAAATTTTATCCATTCCTTTAGCCCATTTCATCCTACACTTCCCAAAATTCACAAACATATCTTATTCCAATCCATCCAACAAATTTTATCCATTCCTTAATCCCATCAATCCTACACTATAAACACTCCCATTCCTCATAATCTTCCATCATCTCATCATGCCATCTCCCATCAAACCAAAACCAAAATCCTCAAGGTTAGCAAGGATGACCGAAAAACCCGTTTGGAGAAGAAAACCAAACCCCCGAAACAAGTCCATCTCAACAAATGATGTGGCTAAACAACCAACACCTCCACCCACATTTGTTCCCAATTATACTCCCAATCCTCAAGCTCATTCCAACGAATCCTTTCACAAACCTCATCATAATAACCAACCATCCATTTTTGCTCACAAAAATACATCATCATCTCACCCAAATAATTCTTATGAAGAACATGCTCAATCTCGAAATAACAATCCTAATTTCATCACCAACACCTCACATCATGTTTCACCTACCAATGCACCATCCAAAACACCCTCCACTCATGAAATATCCTTTTCTTTCGTGCCTTCATCTTCATCCATTAATGATTACCCAAACTCAAAAATGTCTCCATCACCAAAAGTATCACCACCACTTCCTACCAACTCACATGCTTCTTCTATGTTGCATATCCAAACATCCATCCCAAATAACACTTGAAGTTCATTGAAGAACTTAAAGAAGCCCATGAGCTTTGTGCTCTTCTTGCCTTACACCTTGCTCAACGCAAGATTGGATCAACTCCCTTCTAGCCCTCCTTCATCACAAAATAACCTCAACCTCCACCTTCGTTCCAAACTACACATCTCAACCTCAAACTAATCTCAATGAAACCCTTCAAAACCCTCATCATATTGGTCAAACATCCATGTTTACTTCCAACTACACACTCAAATTTCATCCACTTCCACCAAATGATCAAATCCACATTCTCACGGAAAAGGAAAGGTTCCGTGAAGATATAAACCAAATCCATGACCTTTGTGATCTCTTTGCTATACACCTCGCACAACACAATAGGGGCCAACCTCGATCTTCCATCCTCACTCTACTCAAATTGCTTACCTCACCCCCACAACTTGAATCAAGTTGATAATCATGTCAACTATTGTCCTTGTCGTATCCTTCTCCAAAAACAAATCATTGCCTTAAATGAACATTTCACTTGGATTAAGTATCTTATCACTAGATCTCATCCAACACCTCCACTCCAAACTCTAGCACAACACCTCCACTAGCACAACACTCTAACCCTCAATCAACCTACTCCGCTCCAAACTCTCTACCTCCAAACTCTCCACCTCCAAAAATATACCTCTATTAATCCAACATTCTTCCCTCACTCAACCAATTCTATCCCAAACACTCTACCATCAACCATCTAAGCATACTATATGCTTATGTTTCTTATTTTCCAAGCTTTCGTGTCGCAAGCAAGTCCGAAAGCTCTCTTTGGCAATTTAGGACATTTTTCTTGTTATATGTTTCAAGCATACTAAATGTCGTTGCAATGATTATGTGTTTCACATAATCACTTTAAATTAATGAATGTCTTGCTATGTGTTCTTAATATTTGTTTGCCATGATTGTTGTTTTTATATTCTATATTTTGCTATGTATGCTTGTACTTCTAATATTTTTCTCGCAAGATTTCCATAGCTCGACTCCTTGGTGCCCTCGAACGAGGGGGAGCACACATCAAGGGGGAGCTCTATTCCCGTCAAACTTCATTCTTGAAACTTGTCGGCATAACCTTTTTGATTCTACAAAAAGGGGGAGAAGTAGAGATAAACTCACTAAATACTTGTCTAAAAATTAATTTTTTAATTTAATGAGTTTAGATTTTGTAATCATCAAAAAGGGGGAGATTGTTGATATAAATAATGCCTAAAAACGTTATTAATATTTTTCGATACCTCTACGTTTTGATAATCACAAAATATAAAATCATTAAACGAAAGATTATGACGTAAACAAGTATTTAGTTGTAAATATCTATTTTAACAACTTAATCACTTAAGGTATGAATAAACAAATGCCTAATGCATTATATGATCAAAGGAACTTTTTCTTAATCACTAGATTTTTTATAAAATGACACAAACATTTTATATCTTTTACAAAATCATTTTTGGAAATTAAAGGAAAATGTTTAATCCATAATAAATTTATGAATTCAAATTTTCAACCAAAAATGGCAAAAATGTTCCAGAAAAACCTTCCCCACAAAAAGACAAAGCTGGGCAACGGATATAAGGGGCGGCCCCCTTAATAATTAAGGGGACCGGCACCCTAATTAAGGGGACCGGCCACGCTCCTCCAGTCCCCAGCTTTGCCTATAAATACTGGTTCATTCCTGACATTTTTTCTTACCTTTTGCACTAAAAACTTTCTGATTTAGATCTCATTTCATATCTTCAAAAACTCTTTGATCATATAATTATAAGCTTTTGTTTCAAGTGATCCAAAGCTTCAACCTCTCAAGTGCAAGAGAAGAATACTTCTATCCTTCAAGACAAGAAGTATTACAACTTGGTGTATCTCTTCCATCCAAGTTGTTGGTGTATCAAAATTGTAAATCATTCATTCATTTGTATAAGTTGTGTATATTTGTTAGATAGGTGTGAGCATAATTGTTTAGGCTAGATTAGTGTGTAAGTAGTGAAGTTGTGAAGAAGTTAAGGTGTGAAGAAGTAGAAGAGTATATAAGTAGTGCTAGGTCGTGAAGTAGTTGTGAAGCCGTTGTGAAGTAGTTGTGAAGCCGTTGTGAAAAAGTTGTGAAGCCGTAGTGAAGAAGTTGTAAAGAAGTTGTGATTGAAGTTGTGAGATTGGTTCTAGCTACGATTAGAACTCGACATTTAGCTTTGTGTCGTAAAATTGGTGTAAGCGAAAGTTGTGTAAGGTTTTCTCCGCCATAAGGGAGCTTGTTGACATAGTGAAGAAAACTCTCGAGTTAGGTGCTCGAGGAGTGGAGTAGGGCAAGGAAGGTGTCCTTGTAGCCGAACCACTATAAATCCTTTGTCTCGCGGTTCGATCTTTCCATCTCTATCTTTCATTTCATTTCATTACTTTACTTGCATTGTTAATTTAGATTTACTTATATTTGTTCATATTGTTCAAGAGTTGAGTTCACATAAATTCGAATCTAAGTTTTTAAAAGTAAAGAAAGTTTTTATAATAAATTAAAAAGACGTAAAACTATTCAATCCCCCCTTCTAGTTTTCCACAAATTACAAGAATGAGAAATGAGTTACAAATTCAGAATGAAAACTATGACAACACCACGTGAGTATTTAAACTCAAAAAGGGGGCCAAAGTTAGTTTGGGAAGTTTGTTGGAGTATGTCACGGTGCAATTCACGTGACCAACTTAAAGATGTGCACATGCACCTCGCGTGCCAACATTTCCCTCCATAACATTTTGATATATTTAGTATGAATAGTAACTTGTGTTGACAATTTTAAATATTAATAATAATGATAATGTGTACGTGTTGTGTACAAAGACCGGTCAATTCCTTAGGCTGGACACAATCGTTGACCCAAGCGACCTTAGGCTGGACACAATAATGATAATGTGTACGTGTTGTGTACAATGATAATGTGTACGTGATAATGTGCCACGTCAGCTTTCTCTCTCCAGCGACCAGAAGCGACCAAAGTGCCATAGTCGAATAAGTTTTTTTTTTACACAACTTTTACTCATACAAATGCTTTAAACTCGGTCGATTAAGCGATCGATGTTCACTTTCCACAAGAACCGACCGATCCTCTGCAACCCATGTGACCGACCAAACTATCGGTCGGTTTGTGAATTTGGAAGCGACCGACCGATTATATTCGGTGGGTTGTGTCCAGCCTTATAATAAGTACTTCTACTAAGCTACATATGATTAGTGCCAAAAATTTTAGAAACTAAGATTTATTAAAAACATCTCCTCTACTAATTTTTTTTAACGACAACTAATTATTTCACAATATTTACGGCATGAACTATCTCAAACGTCCTAAGCAAGACTTGAACTAACAACCACCTAGTTCAAAAGTTTTTCACACAAGCCTTTTAGTCTCCCTACTAATTAGTTATCAAATCAACCCCATGGGTTAGCAAGGTTTGATTTAACAGGTGTCAGGTTAGAAAAAGGTTCACCTTTATGCAATTATCTCTCGGGAAACACAAATAGATGAAATCGTAAAGATCATCTTCAACAAATTCTTGTTAGTTGTTACTGTTGACCATTTTGGGTAATTAATTAAAACAAAAATTTAACTACATGTAGAGATTCTATATACAAAAAAAGCAATTTGAAAGAGCCGCAAATAATCAAAATACTATTGTTCATGGATATTGGCCTCGTGTTGAATGGTTAAGTTCGGCTCATAACATCATATGACATAAGTGTCTTTTAAATCAATGCCGGTTGGTTCACAAACCTTTGTTGTTCATTGTCTTATTCCATAATGACTACGCCTACATAATTACCTTCTTTCCCAAACAGGAAACAAGGGAGATGTGCTGAACAAACTGAAGCTTGTAATAGGTAAGCTGATGAAACCAGATCTATATGAGTTTAATTGATCAAACATTCGATAAAAGATTAATCTCAACAGTAATTTCTGTTTTTTTAAAGAAACATGACAGATATCATACTTCTGTATAATGATCTGATTACCATCTGCTAAACATCTTGTATAAGCTTTGCAAGTGCCATAGCAGGAATTATGCTTACACTTTTTATGATATATCGCTGATTATCATCTGCTAACCATAAAAACGCTCACCGCTCACCGTGACTTTATTTTCGTTTTTTTTACAAAATTGTTTGTGTTTTAAAACCAAGTATAATAAGAACTAGTTACAAAATTGTTTGTGGCCCAACAGAGTTTAAAACCCAAGTTAGGCACAAAAAAAAAAAAAAAAAAAAAAAACTAGCACATATAGAAAACGTTGCCATCTTCGTCCTTTTGTGCAGCCATCTTCTTCCTCCACCCGCAAAACATCCAGAAAAAAGAAAAAAATAAAATGGCGTCGGTTGGTGATTTTGGCGCAACAAGGAATGGCGCGAACATCGTAACCGTGCGCCGTTCTTTTGTTTTGGCTGGTGGGTTTGGCGCGAGCTTTGACTCGACGGTACCTCCCACTCTAATAATGACTCCCAAACGACTTTCATCGCCCATGTCACATCAGCTTTCTCTCTACTAAACTACTTCCTGACTAACTTGGTGTAATAAAGCAAACCACACCACGAAAACAAAAATACTTTTAAATAAAAAATCACACACACAAACATGCATACAAGTAGGTCGTCTGCACAACCCACTTCTCATTTTCTTGCCTAGGCGACCGAATCTTGTACCACAAGTGTAATGGTCGAGCGAGTGAGATTAGTCGATGAAGTAGACCGACCGAGTATTTTGCCTCTATTAAGTCTAGCCTAATTTTTTTTCCAGATTTTGTTAAGGAAAAAATAATATTATTGTCTCACATCCAAGTCAAATTAAACGGCAATGAACATTGTAACTAGTTAAAATGCTCTATACAATCGTGACACATGTCTAATCACATATCATATTTTTCATCAATGACTTTAATATTATTATGTGTTTTTTTTCTTCATAAGTTTTAAAAGGAATGCTAGATTCACAAAAAAATATTCACAAAACTATTTACAAAATGAGTTGTCATAGTGTGTTTCGCTTAATCAAAGAGAAGAGAGAAATTATTGTAAAATACACCACTCACATCATGACAACTCATTTTGTGGATATTTTTGTAAATGTTCTTTTGTGGGTCTAGCATTATTCTAAGTTTTACGAGTAATATATAATACCCTCATAACATTAGTATATACGGAGTAATGCTATTTTGACAATGTTTTTCATAAGGGTGTTCAAAAAATCCGAGAAACCGACGAACCGAGCCGATCCGCTCAAACCGAAACCGCAAAAAATCAATAACCGAAGAAATCGAAACCGAGAAAACCCAAAACCGGAAAAACCCGGTTATCATGGTTCGGCTTCGGTTTTTACTTTCAGTTATCCGCGGTTAACCGAACCGAACCGAACCGTGTATATATACATTTAGGTTTCAGCAAACCATTCATAAAAATGTACAAGTATTAACTATATTGTTACACAACTTTTATCATATAATGCAATTTTACTTACCTAATGTGAGCATTTACTAACGTCCCGGATTACATATGATTAAAGTGATCATAAACTATATACATCAAATAAATAATATTAGTTATTTTGTTACATACGATAATCTGAATGTTTTTATTGCAACGGAACAACTTTACTATGAGTCTAATCTCTTCAATGTTTTTTTATTTTACGACAATGACAAATTACGTTCTAATTTATGACATTGTTTGTCCTATTCTATTCGATTAATTTTGTAAAATGGTTAACCGTGATCCGAACCGCGGGTAACCGCTCATTTCGGGTACCCGCATGTCCGGTTACCCGTCTAGTGCGGTTCGATTTCGGATAGTAAAATGAACTACCCGCCCCGCAATGGATAGTTAAAATCTCTAACCGAACCGGGACGAACCGCCCCGTGAACACCCCTAGTTTTTCACTTGTGGTAATGAACGTTCAAGTTCAACACCAGTTTCACGAAATATATGCTAGATTATAATTAGTTATAATTCTTCTATGGATTTTGAGAAGGTTTTTTACTTGTGGATTTAGCCTCTATAGCTTCTAAAAAATAAAAATCATGCATGTTTTGAAGTTACTAATTTCTATATAAAGCACTTCACAGTCAATTTGAAACGATAGATAATCTAGAATATAATATGCAATTTTGGAATTTTTGTGAATATCTGAAATGACTGATTCATCTACAAATTATACACTCTCAGTTTTTCAGAGGGATGTACGAAGAGTCAAATTTTAGAGCTTACTTCGTAGTTGTTTTTGGAATTTTCTTTATGTGTAGAGTCAAGATGCCACATTCGCCGTGGAAAATGACACAACAACAATTATACCTATTGACTTTTGTACTAAACATTTTTTTCATTACTTATGAGTAGCGCCAGAATTTGTTCTTATATACAATGTTTTAAAAACCGGTTCGAACCGGCCGGTTCGACCGGCCTCCGGCTGGTCGGCCGGTTTTTAAATCCCGGTTTTTTATAAATCCCGGTTACTGTAGCGAACCGGCCGGTTTTTCCGGTTTTGGCCGGTTTTTCCGGTTCGACCGGCCGGTTCAACCGGTTTTGACTTCTTTTTTTTTTTTTTTTTTTTTTTTTTTGATTTTTTTGTTGGGCGGTTCAGCCGGTTCGACCGGTTCGACCGGTGACGGAAGCATGGCCGGTTCGACTAAAAAACCGGTTTTTAAAACATTGCTTATATATGTTTGGTCGACACACTTACTCAGTTTGATGAAATGCTGGTCAAATCTTTAAATCGGTAATTATCTTTTAATTTTGTGCATATTCTATGTTTGAAAATTATTAAATTTTCAAACAATTCAACTATAAGACCACTTCCAACAATAACTCAGCTTTAAACTTTAAGTCACTGCCACATCAGCTTTAACACACTCACCCTTAACTCAGCTTTAACACACCCAACAATAATTCAGCTTTAATACACCTTAACTCACCTTTATATCAAATATTTTCAAATTCAACCCCTAAACTTATAATAATACTTCATTTATTAAAAATATAACATTCATTAAAACATAACATTACATACTTAATAAAAAAAATTACAACGAAATTAAAAAAACATAAAATGATAACGAAATAAATACTTATTCATCGTCTTCTGAATATTCTTCTTCTTGATGTTGAAGGTGCTTCTACCAAACATGATCCATAAGGTCTCGTTGGAGTTGAGTATGCGTTTCTCTGTCGCGTATTTCTTTTGCCTTTCGACGTTGGCCATCGCATCTGTCGACCCACCTGTCTTTCCTCAAACGTGCTGACGGATCCACCCACATATCGTTAAAATCACGTAGTGAAAACTTTTGATCTTTCAAAATCATATTATGCAAAATAATGCAACAATACATGATTCTACATATCTTGGCAATTTCCATTTGACGTGCCGGTTGTCGTAGTATACCCCAACGTCCTTGAAGCACACCAAAAGCACGTTCGACATCCTTTCATGCACCTTCTAATTGTTTCCTTTTAAAGTAACCATGTTTCGCGTCAGTTGTTGCCGAGAAGGATTTGACAAACGTAGCCCATTGTGGGTAAATTCCGTCAGCTAAGTAATAACCCTTTTCATACCTCCTTCCATTTACCATATAAGGTGCTGCAGGGGCGACGTCATTAAGAATGTCGTCAAATAACGGTGAGTTATCCAAAACATTAATATCGTTATTCGCCCCCGCAATCCCAAAAAATGCATGTCAAATCCATAAATCTTGCGAAGCAACTGCTTCAAGCATTATAGTTGGGTATTTTTTTATCACCCTTACCAAATTGACCTTGCCAAGCAACCGGACAATTTTTCCACTTCCAATGCATGCAATCAATGCTACCAAGCATTCCCAAAAAACCATGGTGCGACTCATGTCTTTCATAAATACTTTGAATGTCGGACCATGTTGGTTTTCTTAAATACTCCGGCATAAACAAATCAATAACGCACTTGTTTAAATTATCAAGACACTCATATGAAGTACTCGCACCCATTTGCAAATACTCATTAAACGCATCAGGTGAATTGCCGTACGCCAATTGGCGTATGGCAGATGTACACTTCAAAAGAACACTTATACTACTTCGACCCGTACAATCTTTTGATTCAGAAAAAAACTTAAAATGATCAGGAAGATAATCGGAGGTATAAGATTGAATACCTTCGAGTATTTGTAGAAATAGTTTCCGGCTCATACGAAATCTTCTTCAAAAATAACGTGCCGGATACTTACAATTTGGATCGAAATAGTCGGCACGCAAACATTCATCAACAAGCTCACGTTCATGAAAGATATGCCCACGTGATATCGGAGGTTGAGTTGCTTCTTGTTGTTCCATCTGCACAACTTGTTTGTACTAGGGGTGTTAACGAGTCGAGCTTTTAACGAGCTACTCGAGCTCGAGCTCGAGCCTACATATTATCAAGCTCGAGTCAAGCTCGAACAAAAAATTGTGCTCGTTTAGTTAAACGAGCCGAGCTTTTATAAGGCAATATTCAGCTCGGCTCGTTCGAAAGCTCGTTTAGTTACTCGAGTCGAACGAGCCGATCGAACTAATCGAGCTTAACGAGTCGAATGAGCTAATCGAGCCAAACTCTAACTTTTTCTCAAACATTATTTTTACGTTTTTATAAGTATTGATAATTTAATTTTAATTCAAAACAATTAATATGTAAATATTAAACTTTATTAGCTTCTAATTAAATATTCTTTCAAAGTTATGTCAATCTTACTCTTTGAGCTTTGCTTTTATATCTCTCTTTCCTATATTTTGTGTCTATCTTTCTATGTGGGATGCATTCTAATTTATACTTTTGTAATTTTCATTTAAGAACAAATGACTCTATTAGTTCTATAGTTTCAAACTTTTCCTAATTCAATATAAATTAGTCACTAGGATTATATGCTTAATTTACTTGTACCTTTGGCTTAAGTAGTTGTTTACTTTTATTATTTCATTATTCGTAGTATAAAATCCCAAAATATCTCACTCTTTCACTATTCACTTCACTTTTCGCGATCCCGAAATCACAATTCCATTCAATCTTCAATCGGGACAACGAACCTTGGGTTTTGCATATTTCCTTTGCAATTCTCCTTGAACTAAATTGTTAAACCATTGGGTAGTGGGTAAAAATAGCCCATTTATAGTACGGGTCATAATGGTCCGGCTGGGTTAACCTACACATATTTTTGTCCTGTTATATGAAGATTCCAAGTTTCAGTTTAAGACATCGAACTTCATGTCTCTAAGTATTCTATTGATAGTGTATGAATGACTGAGTGTAACCCCGTGAGGTTTTTATCTCATAAAGAATACATATTACATGATAATATCAACTTACCATAGCACGTTTAAAACAAGATGTTTTGAATGTTCATGCTACATATTTCATGGGGTAGGAACAGTTGAAGTAAATTGCTAAAAATAAGCAATAAGCTCATCGGAACTGAAAAAAGTAAGCTAACCCAAACACCCCCGTTATATTACTTGAATTCATAGATGATTCCTTTTTTATGCTAATGTGATAGTATATGAGTTAGATTGTGTGTACCGTACTACCGTGTGTGATTTGTTTCCCTTCCACTTATGCTTATGCTTACAAGGACAAGTAGTGAAGTGTTGGGATTTGATTATGCCATAGGGAATGTAAAAGAACACATTTTGTCTTTACAAATGATTCCTTTTTTTATGCTAATATGATAGTATATGAGTTAGATGGTGGTGTAGTCCCTGCTATTGAGAAACCAAGATTGTATCATGGAAAGGGTGGTGAGTTAATGCATGCTGCTGTTTCTTGGTTCATTGAGTGTATTTTCTATTGTAAACATAACTTTGACAGGAAAAATAAAGAAAAGTCTACTTGATAATCTTATTGTTAATTTGAGTCATCTGAGTGGTCAAATACAGGTATGGGTATATAGCATTTCTCTTGCTGTTATCAATTCCTTCATTGATGATTTATGAGAGCTAAGTCTGTACAAGTTAAAGGAGCTCATGCCTTTAACACATTGTCAAAGGTGAGTAATGGTATGAATGGTGTTCTCATAGGTTTGCAATAACAAAAGAATAGACAGGTGGACTCTCCTCTTTCTTCACTTATTACCCGTTTTGAACGAGCACTATACAAGCTAAGAGTTGTTGACACCCTACTTATTGTTTAATAAGGTCAAACTCTTTTGTTTATATCATCCTATACGTAAATTTGCTAATCTCGGTTGGATTGATTAGATGCATACTTTGAAAGAAATTATCGTGTTACCATAGGTTGATTGGAACACTTTGAAAACTAATTGTAAAATGAAGAGTAGTTACGCTTTAATTATTTATACAGATTTTATATGACATTGTCTTGCAGATATTCATTCGTACATTTTTTTATGTAAGGGAGCTCAGACATATACAAGCTAAAAGAGCCAGGCCTTACCTGTTGGTCAAAGGTGAGTAAGGGTATGAATGGTGTTCTCATAGTTTTGCAATAGGCAAAAAATAAACAAGCGGACTCTCCCCTTCTTTACTTATTACCTGTTTTGAACGAGTTCTATATAGTATATGAGTGGGTCACACCTTACTTACCTTTCAATAAGGTAGAGTATGTTGTAGCTGAGCTATGATTTAAACTAAAGATACTGAATTAGTGACTACCAAGGGACACCCAAACAAGGTAGATTTTTTTCAATATTGAATTAGCGTTCAATACCGAATTAACGTTCAATAAGGTAAACTTTTTTCATATATTCTAAATGCTTTCAATATATTCAAGAAGGTCAGAAGCTTTCCAGTTGAGCTATCAAGTTATTTTGAATCTTGTATGGTGCATCTTCAAGAAGGTCAAAAGGACCATGAAGTTCAATTCAAGACTCTTCTTGCACAAACATATAAGGTGCATCTATTATCGGGTGGAGTCTTAATTATTTTGAGTTGACTGACTGATAACTTTTTTCGTATTAAGGTTGCTTCAAGCTTTTTTATATTTCTATAGTTTCAAGGTTGGTGTACAATTTTGTTTATTTGATCGATTGGTTGAGCAAATAACCTATTAATTTGTTGAAATTTAATTGATCACATTTTAAAAGTTATTGTTTTACATTATTGAAAATTGACAAGAATATGACGAAAAGTGTACGACCAAAAACATTAAGACATCCGTGGTGGATAAAGAAGAGGTCTGTAATCTAGGTTTCGAAGTTAACATTTCTATGATTTCATGTCAAATGGATTGGAAATACACAAGGATGTTATAGTATCATTATGTTGCTAACTTGCAACTTCTAACGCATCTATTCATGTAGTTCAGCTCCAGTTTGTTGACTATTGGGTCAATTGGGTTAAGTAGTGATGAATGTATTATACGAAGTTTAACATTAATATTGGACAACGCAATTACTATATAGTTAAGTATTGTCTGTGTCAATGTTGTGGTTTTGTTGTGCTTTTAATATTAATATTGGAGCATGCAATTATTGTATAGTCGATGAATGTATTATACGTATTAATCCGAAAGTGGCACTGCTACAAATGAATCCATTTTCTCTTCAAAATTTATCAATGGATAAAATTATCTTGTGTTTCAAACCACAAACCTACACTAAAAGTTGGTCTCCCGATAATGTTGTCAAGAAATATTGATCAGTCCAACGGAATATGTAATGAAACAAGACTTCAAGTTGTTAGGTTAGTACGAAATTCCAATGAGGCAAAGATAATAAACGGAACATACTTTCGGAAAGATGGTGCTCATACCGAGGATGAAAATTACCCCTCTAATAAACATTTACCGCTAAAACTCATAATGAAACAATATACCGTATTCGTTCCATTTGTTATGACAATAAACAAGAGCCATGGTCAATCATTTTCAAATGTTGGTTTGTATCTGCCACTCCCAGTTTTCACACATGGACAACTATACGTTGTCGTTTCCAGGGTCAAAACAAAATAGGTTTGAATGTTGTCATTATGATGAAGATGGTAATATGTTGAAATGTACTACAAACGTTGTTTACAAAGAAGTACTTTAAGGTCTATGATCAATGCTCAACATGTATGTACAACTCTATAAATGATATACAAAGAAGTACTTCAAGGTCTATGAATCCACATGTCTATAAGCTATGACAAATAAGCTTTGTTTTGAGGCCTTAGATCGCTCTTTGAGAGACGTACTACGTAAGAGTATGTATGACACTTGTGAAACACCATTTCGTAACATGACAGTGGTCTTTGGTGGTGATTTTAGGCAGGTGCTCCCCGTTATTTCAAAAGGTTCACGACAAGACATTGTTGGTGCATCTTTAAAGCAATCTTACTTGTGGGATCATTGCAAAGTTCTCAAGTTACCCGCCAACATGAGCCTGACTATTGGATCATGCCTTGAAAATGTAAGCGAGATACGGGAATTTACATAACGGATATTGAAAGTAGGAGACGGAGAGCTTGGAGAAGCAAACGACGGAGAGGTTTCAATAAATATACTCGAAGATATTCTAATAGACGAGGCTGATGACCCGGTTACATCTATTATTGATTTTAATTATCCAAACTTTTTGAATCATATTGATGATCCGTCATACTCCAAATCTTTTATTATTTTAAACTTATTAGGTGTTCACGTAATGGAACTTTTGTTGAAGTGTTAGAATGGTCACTACATACATTTGCTTCTGAAGACAAACATATTGGAGATCACGAGGAAATGAACGTTTATTACACAGATATATACAAGCATTGTATTTTATATTATTAGTCACTTATAACTTATTATTCTGTTACAAGAAAATTTCATAGCGTTTATGTTCGTTGTTCTTTTTTACTTTATTCATGTACTTACTTTTTTTAATTAAAAACCTTCTAAAATCCCGTTGATTCCACGGGTTTATAAGCTAGTAAATAAATAAATAAAAAAAGACTAAGAATATAGTAATATAAAAATCATAAATGGTCGTAATATTGCTACCGCTTAATTCCCTTACTTTTTTTATACACATTTTATTTATAGAACAAAATAGTTTTGTATTATTTTTATTTTATATATTTTTTCTTTTACTATTTTTGACCTGTTAAACTTTATATTGATATGGTCAGCCAATTTTTTATGGTTCTCTACTATGTGTTTTTTATATTTTACTACTTTTTAACTTATAAAATTTTATATTTTCTATTCCATATTCTTTATTTCACAGGTAATAACCAATTTTAAAATTACAAAAAATATAAAAATATTAGAAAAAGAAATGGGGGACCAATAACCAAAAACACAATCATAAATCCCATTTGAATGTTTTTGCTGTTAAAAACTTAAAAATGATAATGAGAGAGACACAAAAACAAAACACATAAATAAAAACCTGTGAAACCATTGACTCTCCCTCAACACATTTTCTCACCGGTGACACTATACATACCCCAAGTCAAACGTACAAACCCCAAAACACACAATACAATAACCGATGCGTGCAATGATTGTGGGGGGGGGGGGGGGGGGGGGGGGGGGGGTGTGATCAGATAAACTGCCCTTTTCTCACCCTCCAAAACTCCATTTATAAACACCCTTAAAAACACATATGATCATAATCATCTAATCACAAACCATGACACAACCAAAAAACACCAAAACAACCATAATCCTCACATGGGTCATCCTTATTTCCATCATTCTCCCACTCCCAAGCGTTACGTGCAAGCCACGCGCCACCGCAGCCAGCCCTCTCATATGTGGCTCAGGCAGAGCAACAACTGCTAGCTACATCCCAACTTTTGTACAACAAATGGAAAGGTTATCAAGCAACCTTAACAACTCACAAACCAGCTTTGCTGCTACTAGTAACACTTCACTACCTTTTTATGCATTGATTCAATGTCATAAAGATCTTTCTCGTACAGACTGTTTAGTCTGTTACGCTGTCAGCCGTACAGCTGTCCCGGGCTGTCTGCCCGTGCCAGCTGGACGTATTTTTATGGACGGGTGTTTTGTCCGTTATGATAACTATAGTTTTTTTAATGAAAGCGTTGATCCCAAGACAGATACTAGGTATTGTAACTCTAGTAGTTTGAGTGGTGGGAGGGATTTTAAAGGGGGTGTTTTGGAGTTTAATACAAGTGTAAGGGGGTTGGTTGAAAATGTGACAAAGTTGGCTTTGAATAATAGTGGATTATTTGGTGTGTTGGAATGGAATGGTTTCTATGGTTTGGCTCAATGTTGGGAGAGTTTAAGTGTTGAAGAGTGTAGGGTGTGTTTGGATAGTGCCAAAAAGGAGGTAATGGGGTGTTTGCCTAGTGGTGATGGAAGAGGTATGAATGCTGGTTGTTTTTTGAGGTATTCTACTCAGAAGTTTTATGAAAATGATTCACAAGGAGGTGGGGGTAATTCAGGTATTTCACTTTATCCTTCTTTTATTATAGTATTTGTTAATGGTGTTTGGTTTTATGAGCTTGTAAAAATAAAAGTATTGTTTTGTTGAAGGTTGAATTTTGGAATAGTTTGTGTAAAATTGTCAAAAAAAGATATTGTTGTGTTGGTGTGATTTTTACCAAAAAAAAAAAAAAAAAAATACTTGAATTATTATCCCAATGCATGGAAGTTTCCTTTTTTAATTAAATATGATTGTGTTCCATAATCTCATATTCTCATGCTAGTTCAATCATTTAGCAGTTTAATGTCACATTAGTGGGCAAATTGTACTAAGCAACTTACTTTATTGATTGTTTTGAGTTTTTTTATATTTTATTATGAAAGGAATGCAACAATCTAACATGATGAAAGAGTTTGAGGTTTTTAATGATGGTATACTAATGATAAGTATCTTGTTTTATGCGATTTGTTCAGAATTGTTATATGTTGTAACTTGATTATCTAGTCTTTGAATATCCCTTTTTTAATGGTTTTCGTGGCAAGAGGTGGCCAGATTCTCAGTATGCTCCAAATTTCAAATATGATACCTTTGGCTTGTTTTTGACTTTTAAGGATGTTGATTCCTACTTCCATCAGAATATACGGTCAAACATGGTTGTTTAAAAATTCAAAACCAATATGGGCATCTTTGGGTTTCGGTCACAAAGCGTTTTGTTAACGTTATATGCTGTTAAAGTTTTACTGAAATGACCCGTTTTGATCTAAACTTTTAACAATTTCTTACAAAGTTTAACTGTATATGGTAATCTTTCTGACCCTGAAAAGTCAAACTTTTTTTTAGTCTAATATGGCATTTAGCTGGAGATAGTTATTCATGGAGCCTCCATGTGCAAATGCAAGGAGATTAATCTTTATGCAATTATCTATACAAACAGAAATTACTGTTGAGATTAATCTTTAATCGAATGTAGTTATTCGTAGAGATTCTATATACAAATAGATAATTGCATTTATCTCTCGGGAAACACATTTAGCTGGAGATAGTTATTCGTAGAGATTCTATATACAAATAGATGAAATCGTAGAGATTAAAACAAAAATTTAACTACATGTAGAGATTCTATATACAAAAAAAGCAATTTGAAAGAGCTGCAAATAATCAAAATACTATTGTTCATAGATATTGGCCTCGTGTTGAATGGTTAAGTTCGGCTCATAACATCATATGACATAAGTGTCTTTTAAATCAATGCCGGTTGGTTCACAAACCTTTGTTGTTAATTGTCTTATTCCATAATGACTACGCCTACATAATTACCTTCTTTCCCAAACAGGAAACAAGGGAGCTGTGCTGAACAAACTGAAGCTTGTAGGTAAGCTGATGAAACCAGATCTATATGAGTTTAATTGATCATACATTCGATAAAAGATTAATCTCAACAGTAATTTCTGTTTTTTTAAAGAAACATGACAGATATCATACTTCTGTATAATGATCTGATTACCATCTGCTAAACATCTTGTATAGGCTTTGCAAGTGCCATAGCAGGAATTATGCTTACACTTTTTATGATATATCGCTGCAAAACAAAGAGGTCACGTGAAGTTTCAAAAGCCGCGAATCATAAAATAGAAATATTCATTAGAAACTATGGAAATTTGGCACTGAAAAGATTTAAGTATTCAGAAATCAAGAAAATGACAAACTCGTTTCATGAGAAACTGGGACAAGGAGGGTACGGGAGTGTCTACAAAGGGAACTTGCCTGGCGGGCAACTAGTTGCAGTGAAGCTCTTGAGTGAAGCCACAGGGGATGGAAATGATTTTATTAACGAAGTCGCTAGCATCAGTAGAACTTCGCATGTCAACATAGTGACGCTCTTAGGTTTCTGCATAGAGGTAAAGAAAAGAGCCTTGGTATACAAGTTTATGCCAAATGGATCCCTGGATAAGTTTCTTCGCAGTGATAGCTCTCCATTGGACTGGAATACTTTATTCTTAATTGCAAAAGGGATTGCACGAGGTCTAGAGTACCTGCATCGAGGTTGTAACACAAGAATTGTGCACTTTGACATAAAGCCTCACAATGTTCTCTTGGATGAAGAATTTGTCCCAAAAATATCTGATTTTGGACTGGCTAAGTTGTGCAAAAGAAAAGAAAGTATTGTGTCTGTAACGGGTGCAAGAGGAACTGCCGGTTATATGGCCCCAGAAGTATTTTTCAAGAGTTTCGGAGGGGCATCTCACAAATCTGATGTGTATAGCTACGGGATGATGGTTCTTGAAATGACAGGTGCACGTAAAAACAAGAATGCTAACTCGACAAGCGCAAGTGAAGCATACTTTCCTGAATGGATATACAAGCAAGTAGAAGCTGGAGACAGTCTAGGGGTTGATGGGGTGACAACCGAAGAGGAAGAGGAATTAGCCAGAAAACTGGTGACTGTAAGCCTCTGGTGCATCCAATCAGATCCATCAGACAGGCCATCCATAAGTAAAGTTGTGGAGATGTTGGAAGGAAACTCTCAATCGTTGCAAGTTCCGCCTAAACGTTTCTGGTCATCTCCCACAAGGCTTGCCCAAGGCACTCCCCAATCAGCCACACAGAGTTCAAGCAATGAGATAGTATCAACAGTGCATGGGGAGATTCAAACGGATTAGAACTTCGTTGGAAGATATCAATAGAAAATATCGTATATACCAGGCAAAAATACAGAAAATACAGACCAATGAACCAAAATAGCTCATAAGAACAGCAAACAAGGAGTATACTTTCATGAGCCAAATTCGACATAAACTAGGCAAATGTACTCATAAGAAACCCATAACTCATAGTAGGTGAATCTGTTTCGTACTGTGTTCCATTATAATTACTTCAATTAAGAATTGCATGAACAAACAAAACTAGCTACTTATTATGTCGTGTGCAAGATTTGAGGAATTAATGTTATTTGATTCATTACTTGTGAGCTAAAGAACCTACATACAGTGGCGAAGCTTGAAAATTTTCAGTGGGGGGTCGGGATCTAAATTTTTTTTTTCCTAACGCTATTTCGGGAGGTCGAAACCGAATATACCGAAATTTTTCTAAACGAAAACTATATACCCCCTGCCTACATAATCCTAAATTAGGAGATGGTATCATTATCCGCCCAAATTAACTATTACATATTATTCAAGAATCATTATACACTTGATATGCTCCAACGCTACCCTTTTGGACCTACTATCTGATACGTCCACTTAGGCCCCTGGATCGTCACTAACTGCATCAGTTGTCCAGAAATTTCAAGTTGTTATCTGAATTTATTGGGGAATATAAATCATAGATCCACTTTTGTCCAAGTTTTATACACACGGGGATCTAAATTTTTCATAAATTCATACTGTAATAACAATTAAAGTAAGTTAAACTGAAAACCCAGCATGAGCAAACATAACTGGCCAATTTGTTGACATCCACATCATGTAACCTGCTTCACCAGTAAAATATATTTGTTTAAATTAACAACAGCTTAAGGTCCGGATGGAGCCAAAAGATGTTTATAAATCTAAACTAAGAAATTATGCTGTTAAACCTTCCATGCATCATCCATTAAACAAACATTTCCTATGCTAATTCAAGTTTCTCACTTGCATTCACTTCTCTTCATATTGTCCATACCTCTAAAAATCCTTTGTATTTTGTATGCTCTGTTAAATAATGATCAAATTACAGACTTTGTTCTTACTTTCCATCACCTATTTACCCTCCATTATATGTCAGATACCCAATAACTGTAATCGGTCATGCCCCGGCTCGGAATTTACTCAAGTCCCATACCCATTCGGGTTCTCATCCGGCTGCGAAATTCAGCTCAACTGTACCTCCAACGGCACTGTTTCAATCGGTGAATTCCCTGTCTGGCAATTCAGCTCAGATGGGTTACTTGTCAACCTTACCACCAAGTGCGGCCGCAACGCTGACGCTCTTAGCGTTTTCTATAGCGAAAACTATGCTCCGATATCTGCCAACGCTATCTTCATGGAAAACTGCACAGAGCAGACAAATAATTGCAATCTTCCACTGCCTATTGATCAATTCAGCACTGTGATTGTCCCTTGCAGCGCTGCTGGACATGGTAACACGAGTTGTTATGCTGGTGATCGTACTCGTATGTTTCTTGAATATCAAAATGTGACAAAGTTGGGATGCCGGTTTCTGTTAACCGCGTTTGTGTCTGAGAGGATTGGGGGTATCACGGTGCCTCCTTCAGCCATACAAATGATTAAGTTAGGGTGGTGGGTTAAGGGGACTTGAGACTGTTCTGATGGTGCTGATTGTACTAAAATTGTGTCACCAGTAGACGGTAGTGACGGGTATAGGTGTAACTGTAAAAGCGGGTTTAGTGGTGATGGATACAAAGCCAGCTCCGGTTGCAGACGACTAAAAGGTATGTCATCATTTCGTGGGCAGGGGTTTTCTGGTTCATTAAACTTTGAAATACTTCGATGCATCATTAAAACTAACATTTTAATTCTTCGATACAATTCTCCTCTTAAATTTATCAAAAGTAAACATGTTTCCCTTAGCTAAGCAAAGATGTCCTATAAGATCTAATAATCTAGAAATTAACATAGAGTTTGAAAACTACATAGTATGAACTTATTCACTACGTATTTAACCAAATTCATTTGCAGATACGATAGCTTCATAGTTTAGGAAGCATATTGCATGAAGATGGTAATTGTCCAAAACTGATATATGTAGGACACAAGGGCACTGCTGTTTATACTATAGATGCCATATATTTTATACTGGGCGGAGCCAGAAAAAATTTCAAGGGGGGGCAAAATATGATAATTTTTAGAAACTACGTACACTAAAAATTGGTCCGTTGGGGGGGCAAATTACAAAAATAGCCGAAAAATTTCAAAAATTTACACTACAATTTTTTTCGCCGGGGGGTCACGTGACCCCCCGGACCCCCCCTTGTCTCCGCCCATGCTTATATACTATGCTTCATGCGGTAAAAATATGTTCAACAATAATGAAGTTTCGGGCAGTATGCTATAATTTGTATCGTTTGGCCAAGACCCATTTACCTCATTTGTCAATGTTTACATGGGTGAGACAGTAATGGAGTCTTTTTCATTTGATTTCAAATTACAACTCCACCGATTGCTGTCATGATTCTAGATGCATACTAAATTACTAATGAATTGGAAAACAATTCATGAGTTACTTGTGTCTATATTACTAACTATGATAACTTATATCTATGTGTCTAAATTCACTCTTGAAGGTGCTATAAAATTAAGAGTAAATTACACCGTTCATTCATGTGGTTTGGGCCAAATCTCTAATTGAGTCCGTATCTTTTTTTCTTGCCTAATTGATCCTTATAATCAAACTATGTAACACCGTTGATCCTTATCGCCCAATTCAGTTATCTTTTCCGTTAGCTCTCAGTCCTCAAGTGGCAACGTTAGTCCATTAACCAAACGATCGTTTGCAATGTTAGTCCTTTATACTAACGGCCGTTTCTAATTAACGCAAAATTTGGTTTTCTTAACGTTTTCGTTCGTTTTTATACGTTTTTATTCATTTTCGTCCGTTTTTATACGTTTTCCTCCGTTTTTATATGTTTTCGTCCATTTTTACACGAAAACATTAAAAAAAAAAAAAAAAAAAAAAAAAAAAAAAAAACGGACGAAAACGGATAACAGCGTATGAAAACGGAAGAGAACGTATAAAAACGGACGAAAACATATAAAAACGGATGAAACGTATAAAAAAGTAAAAAACGGACGAAAACGCTTGAAAACGGAAGCGAACATATAAAAACAGACGAAACGTATAAAAAATGATGAAAACGTATAAAAACGGACAAAAACATAAAATCGGACGAAAACGTAAAAAAATGGACGAAAACGGATAAAAACGTATGAAAACGGAAAAGAACGTATAAAAACGGATAAAACGTAAGAAAATGTATTAAAACGGATAAAAACGTAAGAAAAATAGACGAAAACGTATAAAAACGGATGATCACGTATAAAAACAGACGAAAACGTAAAAAAACAGACGAAACAGATAAAAACGTATAAAAATGGAAGAGAACGTATAAAAAAGTAAGAAAATGTATAAAAACATAAGAAAAGTGGACGAAAATGTATAAAACGGATGATAACGTATAAAAACGGACAAAAACGTATAAAACAGACGAAAACGTATAAAAACGGACAAAAATGTAAGAAAACAGGCGAAAACATATAAAAACGGACGAAAAAAAACAAAAACAAATGAAAACGTATAAAAACGGACGAAAACGTTAAGAAAACCAAATTTTGAGTTAATTAGAAGCGGCCGTTAGTATAAAGGACTAACGTTGCAAACGATCGTTTGGTTAATGGATTAACGTTGCCACTTGAGGACTGGGAGCTAACGGAGAAGATAACTGAATTGGGCGATAAGGATCAACGGTGTTACATAGTTTGATTATAAGGATCAATTAGGCAAGGAAAAAAAAGATAGGGACTCAATTAGGGATTTGGCCAAAACCACAGGGACGAACGGTGTAATTTACTCTACAATTAATAAAGACACATAAATAAAACATGAAAGTAAAAAGGAAAAAAATAAATTGATGAGATACTATACTGGTAACACATCCCTCTCATTGTGTTACCACCCACCTTAGACATTTTCTAATTTGTAATAAATTATTAAATCAGTACTTATTTATATGAAAGTGACCGAGGGACCATATGACCAAGTCAGTCAACAAAGGAACCAACTGACAGAGGTTCTCTATTTTGGTGTTTTTGTAATTTAAAATGTTTTTATTCTTAGTTGGTGAGCTTTGACAATTAACAGTTAAAACTTACTATAATTCCTTGTTGATCTAGTTCAAACATCAGCATCTCCACCCATTGTCATCTGTTGTCATCTGGTGCCAAGAAACACGACCATACGGGCAATGTGGAAACACTGAAGTTGAGCACCTGTTTTCGGGGTTAGGTGGCCCATTTAGGGCTCAACACAAATTTTAACATCGGAGTTGTTACCTTTTTTCTAGTTCGCTAATCAAAATTCTAATAATATGAAAACACAAGTTAGTGGAATCCTAATGTTCATCTTTGACACATAATTTAAAACTTTGACCATATTGTGTTAATGAAAAGAAAAGCCTCACTCCAAGTGAGGAAGAGTTATAAGGAGTAATCCCAAAGAGCTGCAAACTATTAAATGATTTATGTTCTTAGATATGTAAATGACAAGGTAAATAGTAAATTGTGTTTGAGTTTTGCCCTAAGTTGAATGGTTTCATTTGGGCTCATACTATTTGACATATATGTATTGTAAAAAATTAATGCTGGTTGAAGCACACTCCTATACTACATATCCTATTGTTCATAGTCTCATGACTCTAGTCTAATCAGTTCACCTATGTTATTTCCCTTCTTCCTTTTTCAGGATCCAAAGGAGTTATGCAAAGCAGGAAGTGGAAGTTGGTAATAGGTAAGCAGACAAAATTTATCTATAACGAGGATATAGTTAATATATGCACACATTAGTGGAGAATTTAGTATCAAACCAAAAAAAAAAAGCACCACTGTTTGCAAGCATGCTCGTTTTCTTTAAAATGAATCTAATCATCCGCAAAACATCTTGTGTAGGCTTTTCATGCAGCACAGCAGGAATTGTGCTAGTGTTGCTTGTGATAAAAATATGGTTATGGGATACTCATAAATCTGCAGATCATCAATTAGAAAAATTCATAAGTAACTACGAAAATTTGGCACCAAAGAGATACAAGTATTCAGAAATCAAGAAAATGACAAAATCATTCCTAGAGAAACTGGGACAAGGAGGGTATGGAAGTGTCTACAAAGGGGAATTGCCTGATGGGAATCTAGTTGCAGTGAAGCTCTTACGTGAAACTAGAGAAGATAGAGAAGATTTTATTAACGAAGTTGCTAGCATTGGTAGAACTTCTCATGTCAACATAGTCACACTCTTAGGTTTCTGCATCGAGGGAAAGAAAAGAGCCCTCTTGTACGAATTCATGCCAAATGGATCCTTGGATAAGTTTCTAAAAGATGATGCCACTCATTTGGACTGGAATACATTATTCTTAATTGCAAAAGGGATTGCACGAGGTCTTGAGTACCTGCATCGAGATTGTAACACAAGAATTGTGCACTTTGACATAAAGCCTCACAACATTTTGCTGGATAAAGAATTTGTCCCCAAAATATCTGATTTCGGGCTGGCTAAGTTGTGCAAAACAAAAGAGAGTATCGTGTCTGTAATGGGTGCAAGAGGTACTGCCGGATACATGGCCCCGGAAGTTTTTTTCAAGAATCTTGGCGGGGCATCTCACAAATCAGATGTATATAGCTATGGGATGATGGTTCTTGAAATGACAGGTGCACGTAAAAACAATAAAGTTAGGAACGCAAGCACAAGTGAAGAATACTTTCCAGACTGGGTATACAAGCAGATAGAAACAGGTGGCAATCTAGGAGATTATGGGGTGACAACCAAAGTGGATGAGGAAATAGCTAAAAAGATGATGATGGTGAGCCTCTGGTGTGTCCAGTCTGATCCATCAGATCGGCCTTCCATAACTAAAGTTATGGATATGTTGGAAGGAAGCTTTGAATCATTAGATGTTCCACCTAAACGTTTTTGGCCATCTCCCACAAGGCCCGCCCAAGAGACTTCCTCATTGGCCACACAGAGTCCAAGCAGTTAGAAGCTAATAGCAGTGCAGGCTATGCAGGAAGATTTCCTTTCCTGATGTTCACAAATTCTTGTCGCTTTTGTGCACTGGCTTAATCATTTAGCTTTTAACAGGCTTCAAATTCTATTATAAGATAAATACTATCATGAATTAGAACAATGATAAATACTATCATGAATTAGAACAACGAATCTCACCATTGAATTGATACCTGCTATTGGCGGAGCCAGAACTTTATTATCGAGGGGGCAAAATATGATAATTTTTAGAAACTACACTAAAAATTGGTCCGTTGGGGGGGCAAATTACAAAAATAGCCGAAAAATTTCAAAAATTTACACTACAATTTTTTTCGCCGGGGGGTCACGTGACCCCCCGGACCCCCCTTTATCTCCGCCCCTGCCTGCTAATAAGCCTTATTCCAACATTATCTATAACAAATTTCAAGTATTAATCTGAGTTTATTCCTAAAACCTAGGCACATCAGTTTTCGACAAATTTCAAGTATTAATCTGAGTATATTTGAGTGTTCTGTGATTCCCAAACTATACTACATAAACCACTTTGTTCAAAAAAAACCTGAAACTTGTAGTATGAACATGGTGAAATCAAACCAAAGCTACCAGTTAACTGAAAAGAGTTACATGCATCTACATCATCAAGGGTGGTCCTGATTAAGCTTACCTATTTGTATGTAGGTTACAAATACAATAATATAAGTCACAGACAAAGTCATATTATTTCCATGATCTTGTAAAGTGACAGATTAAAAATAGATCAATTAAACAAAATAAGCTAAAATGGTAGGATTACCGAATCATTGCTTCTATCTTTGGTAATGCTATAAAGACTTGCAATTCATATTCTTGACACGTGTGCAAGCTAGCCATGAAAATGTGACGCAATATATGGAAATATGTGACTTTTCGATGGTAATATAAACACTCGCCAGGAGCACTTAGTTGCAGTGACGCTTTTGAGCGAACCCACGAGGGATAGAGTAGATTCATTAAAGAATTTACTAGCATCCGTAGACCACAAAGCAAGCTAGTGCACAAGCACACCCTTCTAAAATTGTGAAGAGATTAAAAATTTGTTGGAGGAGATCATTATCAAAATTTTCTATACGACGCAAAAATTCCAACCGAAACTCAGCCAATAGAAAATCTTAAGAAAAACAACATAAAAATAAAAAGTACAATGGACACGTCTTTCTTAAATATAATGTCTCGAATTCCGACACTGAACTTCAAGAGAAAACTAGCATTAATAGTTGCTGATCAAGTAACATGCGTAAGTAAGATTTGGATCAATTCCATCAACAAACGAGTCTACTTATTATACTATGTGCAAGATATGAAAAATTTATGTTATTTGATTGTGATGTAATCACCTCTATTTCTGTTATATACATTACCAGTACTAACTAGATAAAAAGAAGGCATACTGTCCTAATTAGGAGACTATATCAATCCAATTACTATAACAAATATATACAGAATCCTAATACACTTGATATAGTCCAATGCTACCAGTTTAGACCGGCTATATGCTAATGTGTGGAAATCCAACAATGTTATACCAAAATACAAAAAGTGGTGATCACTGTCAACTTAGCCCCATTGATCATCCCTAACCACATCAGTTGTCCAAAATTTTCAACTTGTTATCTGAGTTTTCTTAGAGTGGTCTGTGATTCCAAACTTACAAATCCTTGATCCACTTTTTATAAAGTAGGGATTCTATGTTTTTCATGATTTTAAAATATACTAATAATAAAAGAGAATAAACGAAAACCCAACCTGAGAAAATATAATTGACCTAATTGTTGATCTCCGCATCATGTTACCACTTTCACTAGTAAGATACTACTAGACACATATAAATGTTCAAATTAAGAACACCTAAGGACCGGATAGAGACATAGTTTTCAATCAATTTAAACGGGAAAAGGAAGAAATGAAGTTGGTGTTAAACCTTTTATATATATCAGCTATTATATAGCATTTCATATTCATTCAAGTTTTGCACATCTCTTTACATAGTCCAGACCACCAAAGAAATTCACTTGCATTTTCTATCATCTGCAGAGTGATGATTAAATTACAGAATTTGTTCATATTTTTCGTCACCATTTTACCCTGCGTTACTTCTCAGTCACCAATTGGTTGCAATCGGTCATGCCCCAATGGCGAATTCAATCAGGTCCCATACCCATTCGGGTTCTCATCAGGCTGCGAAATCCAGCTAAATTGCACGTCTAACGGCACCGTCTTAATCGGTGAATTCCCTATCCAGCAATTCAACTCTGATAAATTAATCGTCACCCTTCCCACCAAGTGTGGCCGCTCTGCTGACACCCTCAGCCACCTGTACAGCGATCACTATGCCCCGATGTCTGCCAATGCTATCCTCATGGAAAATTGTACTGAACAGACAACAAACTGCATGCTTCCAGTACCAATTTCACAATTTCGAATGGCAATTGCCAATTGCAGCATCCATGGTTACGGTAACACGAGTTGTTATGCCGGTCATGTTAGGACTGGTATGTTTCTTGATTATGGAAATGTGAAAGGTATGGGATGCCGATTTTTGTTAACGGGGTTTGTCTCGAAGAGGGTTGGGGGTATTGGACCACCGCCTTCGATGACGCGGGCGGTTGAGTTGGGGTGGTGGGTTAAAGGGAGTTGCAACTGTTCTGATGGTGCTGACTGTACACAAATTGTTTCTCCAGTGGATGGAAGTGATGGGTTTCGGTGTAACTGTAAAAGTGGGCTTGATGGTGACGGTATAAATCCAGCATGGGTTGCCAGAAATTCAAAGGTATGCTATCACTTCTGTAACTAAACACGCAATAAAGTTACGGGAAAATGATGCCTCCCTGCTTCCCTTATATGTAACAGTGACTTACCGGAGGGGTTAAATTGTACATTTTTTAAACTTTTTACAAAGAGGAAGCAGGCAATTTGCAGTTACTTGACTTTATAGTATTATAATTATGTTTTTTCCTGTCTGAACGTTTATATCAATAGTGTCACGGAAAGGGTACTAGGAGTCATGCCTCCGAAGTATCCATACCTCTCAAATTCAACCAATCATCTTCAGCCAACTCATTCTCATAAATTCTCATACCTCCCAACCTAATTCACCGGCGGCCATAAAATCTCATACCTCCCAATTTTTTTATTATTATTATTTTTTTAATATTTAAACTAAACAATTTATAATAAAAACATACAATTTTATTAATACAAAATTTTCCCATACCTCCCGACGTTCAATTTTTTGTTCCAATTTGATTTTATGACCAGCGGGGAAAGATACCGTTTTCCACAAAACTTTTGCATAAAATCAACACCGGCGACAGTGTTACCGCCAATTTGATAGATACCGCCCAGGCAAACCGAAGACGCTCCTAGTGGCCTAAGTTCCGTGACACTATTGATGTAAACGTTCAGACAGGAAAAAACATAATTATAATACTATAAAGTCAAGTAACTTTATTTCTAAAAGACAATAATGTACAATAGAAAGACATAGGACTTAACTATTCTTAAGAATTTAAAATATAATTTCCGTCCCTGGTTTGCAATTAAGCATTCCATGCTACAAAGTAATGTACTATAAAAATAAATACTCCCTCCGTCCTTTTTTAAATGTCCACTTGGACTTTTTTTGGTCTTTATTATTCAACTTTGACCATAAATAATTTTGTTTGTGTTATATAATACTTGATGAAAATTATACCAATGAAAATACTTTTAAAACCCAATCCATTCATATATTTTGCATCAAGTATTATATAACACAAACAAAAATATTTATGGTCAAAGTTGAATAATAAAGACCAAAAAAAGTCCAAGTGGACATTTAAAAAGGGACGGAGGGAGTATATATAATTTCTCACTTAACATAAAATAAAAATAACTTATTTAGTTTGGTTTTAAGATGCAACGAGAATGACGATGATCGCCGCGTTGCGGGCGTGCCTGTTTTTCGGCCGAGGTTTTGAACGGCTCAAAAGTAATGAAAATAAACCTTACTCGTTTGAAATGAGATTCATATAAGTGTTTTTGATGTCGCACTATGACTATTTAATTGTGTATTTCTGTTGATATAATATTCATAAATTTAATGATACAATATAAATAAAGAACAAAAATTTGACGATTTAGGGTGTTGTTTTCTTTATTTTTTTTTTACCGTGTTTGTCGCACAGAATTCCTTTGTTTTAGGATGTTGTTTTTTTTATGAGATGTTGTTGGGGTTAATAGAATAGTGAATCCGTATATGATAATGTGATGTTGTTTTTTATAACATGTGGTTGTATTAACATTTTTTTTTTTTTTTTTTTTTTTTTTTTTTTTTTTTTTGTTCTTTAGATTTTCTTACCTATAATTATAATATTTTTTAGTCTCTCTCTCTCTCTCTTTTTTTTTTTTTTTTTATTTTTTATTTTTTTTTTATTTTTTATGTTCTTTGTTTTAGTAAAAGTGTATCTAATAGTTATGCTTCTTTGTATTCCATTGCATTTATTGCATGGGAAGTGGAACTGAAAGAGGTATTGTTCCAGTTTGGTTTATCTAATAGTTATGCTTCTTTGTATTCTATTGTATTTAGAGAAAATTCACAAAATAGGCCAAAACTTTCAGCCATTTCAAGAGGAAGCCAAAAACTACATCTTTTTCCCAAAATAGGCCAACCATTACATGCTCGACTGCTCGACCCCATAAACTTATTGACACGTGTCATTCTATTTTTTTTTATTAATAAAAAAAAATAATGGAATGACACGTGTCCAAAAATTTATGGGGTCGAGCAGTCGAGCGCGCTCTACTGCTCGACTGACGGCGCTCGACTGCTCGACCCCATAAACTTATCGACACGTGTCATTCCATTATTATTATTTTTATTAATAAAAAAAAAAAATGGAATGACACGTGTCGATAAGTTTATGGGGTCGAGCAGTCGAGCATGGAATGGTTGGCCTATTTTGGGAAAAGGATGTAGTTTTTGGCTTCCTCTTGAAATGGCTGAAAAGTTTTGGCCTATTTTTGGAATTTTCTCTTGTATTTATTGCATGGGAAGTGGAACTGAAAGTGGTACTGTTCCAGTTTGGTTGTAGGTATTTTTCTCGTCTGCCTATACAACCAACACACTCTTTATCACATTTCCCAATCTATTATTATAACCTAGAAACATTTTGTCAATTACCTTAGATCTCAATCAAAGAATGGCGTCTCTTCCACAAATTGAATAGCTTAAGGAGGCCTGTGGGTTAGATCGACTTCAAGACTGTTTTAGGTTTTTCTTTGGTCAGGAGAGGGCTGAGCTTGAAGTATTTATTCAGCGTATTGGGGAATTATGTGATGAGCTTCGCACCACTGCTGAGAACCATCAAGTGTTAATTGCTGAAACTAAGACTTTTAGTACATTTCATGAAGTGGTTGGAGATGTGATTGAGTCCATTGATGAGACGGTGGATAGAGAGGCTAGGATGTTAGCTGGTTTGGTTGCTGTGCTTGATTTAGCCTCAGAAGGAAGGGCGGAGAAGGATCATCACATCGATGTCATGGATCTTTATGATTAGGTTGTTTGTTTAGCTTTGGTAGTGGTAAGGGTATGTAAGTCTTGTTGGGTTGGTGTCTTTTGTTGGAATGTTTATGTTTTAGCTATGTGTAAGCCTTTGGGCAAATTTTGGGGAGGCACTGCATATGCCTCTATGTATGGATTAACCTTTTTAGGTTTTATGTATAAATATAACTCTTATTATCTACTTTAAGTTGCTTCTGTTTTTTCATTTTTTATGTGTTCTATGTTTGCAACTGGTGTAACCTGCTTCTCTTTTTGTTTTTCCTGATATATCTCTAATGTAAGTTATGTTAGAATAGTGATATAACTGATTAGGGAGGTAGTTGTTGCACCAAACAGCAAGCTTACTGTCTATTTAATGTTAAAGTTACGCCTATATAGGCGTTGTACAAAATACAGAATGACTTAACTGTTCTATGGTAGAGCTTTGCCTAGATGATTGGTGCTAAGTAGTAGTCGTACATATTTACATAAGTTATTGTCTTTAAAGCACACGTGAGTAGTGCGCACCTACGTAGATTATCATACATAGATAATCGGCGATTTTCTTTTGCATTTGTGGCTTGCAAGTTTGCACCGATCAGTTTTCTTTTTTGGATTTTTTGAGAGTTGTTGCTGTGCCTGCATCTTTGTCTTCTGCGAAAAGGGATTTCCTAATAGTTTTTTGGGTAGGTTCGTTTGTGGGTTTTGATGTTTCAGGTAAACGGGCGTGTTCCGTTGGTGGTGTGGTCTGAGTTTGTTTGCCTTCAACTGTTCCACTTGCTTCGGTTTGTGCAATGGTAGTGTTTGTTGGGGTATCCATTGGTTGTGCTGTGTTTATTTTGGAAGAATCTGTGCTACTTTCGGCAGCGGTAGCAACTCCTGATGTTATCAATGGTGTATCGTCCCAACAGGTATCGAGAATGAAAAGTTGCTTTTCCTTTGTACTATCTGGGTCAAAGTGGAGCTGAAAAATCTTCTTTTTTCCTTGTAGAGAAAGCAGTTCTGTTGGGTACTCATAGGAGCTTTGGTTAGGTATGGTTTGCAACAATTCTTTGCAATCTTTTACCAGCGAGTTTGCTTCATTGCTAAAACATGTCATTGTTACATTGGCAGTGCCATCGGAAAATTGTACTCTGAAGCAATAGCTGTGTAAAAAATATATAGGATGGTTTTTAGTAAAGATACTTATTTCTTATAAAAAGTGGCTTATGTATATTGGTATAGGAATGTGAGAATATTGTAGTTTACCTGTAAGCTATGTCGCTTTCAGAGGTTGGCTGCTTGCAATGGGTGTGCGGAAAGCGTTCAGAGATTTTGTATTTACAGTCATGGCATTTCTTGAAAAACCATGGCCTTTTTGTATCGATTTTGTCAATTGTAGCGACGACAGTAAAGCGGACATTCTGTTTTATTAAAATTTTAACTGTGTATTAGATTTTCATTTGATTATGGTTGTATTGCATTTGTTGATTACCTGTTGGTTTTGCGGATTTTCTTTAGCCAAATCTGCTAGGGTCACACGGTTTCTGTACTTTTCTTGAAGCGGATCTGCACATCTTTGATGCTGGATATTGAGTATTGTCGGTGGGTCAATGAACTGTTCATACCTGTATCGTTGATTGATGTGAGTTTAGTTTCTTTTAAAATTTAAAGTGTAATATTACTTTGTTAGTTTGTTTACTTACACACTGCGGATTTCATGGCATTCGGGTATGTCTGGATTGAAATAGTAGGACGTTGCAGCTGTGGTTGAAAGCTGTAGTCCTGTGTTATTTTAGGTAGATGTTAAGCAATAAAGTTAAAAGGCCGAATCATAAGTATAAAGTAATAAGTTTACCTCCATAGTTTTTTACCAAGCATGAGCTGACTGCTATGATTGCTGGTTTTTCTGCTTTTTCGTATTCTATTTTCCTAAAAGTGTGAGCGTCTTGATTCCATAAAGTAAAGCGGATTGTGCGGCCACTGTTAGAATTACAAAGTATTTGTGAGAGTGAATGTAAATTTAACTTTTAAAGATAAATGTCGGATACTCACTCTAATCTGTAAATAGTAGTACCAAATTATACATCTATTAGTTATAGTTGTTTTATATATGCGTGTGTTACATACCTGTTAGTAGGCCTTCTTTTACATCCACTTTTGAATACAGGTCTCGATGGTGGCTGAAGTTGAAATAGTGGCTCGGGAAGCCTGTATCTGGTATGTCCTTAATATCTGTGTATGTTCCAAAAACCAACGAAAGTGAGTGAGGGACAACTTGCATCCATGTTCTTGCAGGTTGAAAGCCAAATCCGGTTATTTTGTAAGTTTTGTCGATCTGAAGGAGGGCGTCAAATTTGTTTTTTTCACGTAAGTTGACATTTACTTGTATAGCTCCTCCCTGCAAACAGAATAGTAATTCATAAATTTAATATGGCATGTTTTACCTTTTTTAGAGAATATGGGAGTGTGTAATTCTGTAGTTGGATCATAGAATAGTGCCCTGTACCTGCCGATCAATTAACATGCAACAGAATAGGACCGGTTTCCCTTGCTTGTTTGTTGGTGTCCATTTTCGGTATACTTTTACATATACAGCTTTACCAGTATCTGATTCCTTTAGGTTGGCAAGGCTGATGTCTTCTGATTGTGCAACAATCTCTTTCCCTGTAGACTTGGATGATGCGACAATGCTAGAGCTCTGTTCCATTTGCCTGTACGTTAAAAAAGAAAATGTTAATGATAGGTGCATATGAATGTATGTTTAATGGAAACAAAAAGGTAAGAATGCAAGTATGAATGGTCAAAATTAGAAAGTTAAGTAAGCATAGAATAGATACAATATTCACTTATATAGATTAACAATAATAGTGAAACATTTGTCATAACAGTTTAAAGGTTATTGGTATAGGTATTTGCCAATTGCACAAACGTATATTTAAAAGGTAAATGTAACCATGAGGAACCTGTGCAAATGTGACCATGTCTAAAAAATCTTTGTAAACAACATTCTTAGTTGTGTTTTTATCCTTGCTCGACTGTTGTTTGATTAGCATTTTTAACCCTTGAGGAGATGTTGCTCTTGACAATGCAACATACAATTGACCATGGCCAAAGACAGGTTCGGGTAGGTATACGCCTATTTTATTTAACGATTGGCCTTGGCTTTTGTTGATTGTCATTGCGTAGCAGAGCTTAACCGGGAATTGTTTCCTTTTAAACACAAATGGTAGCTTTTCGTCTTTATTGATCAGCAAAATACGTGGTAGGTAAACTTTTTCGGACATTCTGGTACCGGTGATGATCTTTGCTTGAATAAGCTTGATAAATATCTAAGTGACAATCATCCGTGTACCGTTACACAACCCACCGCCTAAGTCTAGGTTTCTTAGTAGCATTATAGGTGCACCTATTTTAAGTGTAAGCTCATGGGGGGGGGGGGATTCCTGAAAAGGAAAGTGTGTTTAGGTATTCTTGAGGATATAATAGCTCTGTTGCTCCTCCATCATTCGTTTTCGGTGTAGCTTCGTCAATACTTGTAAAAGTATAGGTATTTCCCTCTAACATATCGAGGACAGTAGAATTTATGATATCCGCAGTTTCGTTTTTCGGACACACTATAGCTTTTTCTTGTAACGATGCTGCATTCGGTGCTTGCAATGTTTGCTCATCATATATAAAATTAATGAGCTCTTGAATAGCCGTGTCGCTTTCGGGAATACAGTATGTATCTGGTATCTGTATCCAAGATGAATCCTCTGGATCGCTTTCATCCGGGTGGCCAATGGTACCGTTTCCAACTTGGAGTAACCATTCAGAAAATGTGGCAGTCGCTTCATATTGTTCACTTGAGAGACCCGTCTGTCGCAGGCGCATGTTTTGGTTAAGCCGAATGATTTTGAAATATGGCCATAAGTATGAAAGTGTTATGGAAGAAGAGATAATTTCTTGTTTTGCAGCATTTTTCTTGACGGGAAGTGTCTGCCTGAAATCCCCACCTAAAATAACCGTTTTTTTTCCCGAATAGACTGTTCGGTTCATTCATTATATCTTTCAATGTACGGTCAAGTGCTTCGAAGCATCTACAATCGTTCATAGAAGCTTCGTCCCATATGATAAGATCAGTTTGCTTAAGTAATTCTGCTATCTGCGTATTTTTTTGATGGTGCACACTGATTCGTCAGTTAAATCAAGCGGTAACTTGAATCTTGAATGAGCCGTCCGTCCTGATGGGAGCAATAAGGCTGCAATACCTGAAGAAGCGACTGCTAGGACAATTTTTCCATCCGACCTCAGTGTAGAAATGGTCTTCCAAATGAAAGTCTTTCCTGTCCCTCCATGTCCATAAACAAATATGAGCTTCTGTTGCTGATTATTAACAGCATGTGTGACTTGCTCAAAGATTATCCGTTGCTCGGCATTTAACTGACCTACTAATCTTTCACTTTCACTTCTCAAGAGTTCACGGTTGTAGGACCTTTCTTCCATTATTGCTCTGTTATTCAAGATCTCTAGTAAGTGAGGTGGAGGTAGATCAAAGCCAAAATCTTGAACTGATCTTCCATAGAAATTAAGAATTGCTTGCAGCTCATACATAAGATCGCCTTGTAAGTCATCTTAACTAACATGAAGGTCTGGTATGTGTAATACTTCTGAAAGTATTAAAGGAATGTCTTCTGACATGGAATCCGCATGTGACTGTAGCAATGTAACCGGGCTGGAAACGTCACAAAAGATGAGCATCTGGCAAAAAAGATTTCTCATTTGAGATGGAGTGGCTGAGAAAGAAGCTTCCTGTAAAGCAATGTTCCATTTTTGATCACCACCTAACAGTCTCATTGCTTCACACGCCGCTCTATTTGTAGGATAGACAGTCTCATCAACTGTACGGATATGGCGGAACGACTTTCTACCTTTCTGATGACAGAGTAACAACCTCAAGTAGAATGCATCTCCGGAGCTAGGATGCACATATGTCAAACGGCCGATAGCTAAGGTGGTGGTACGCCGTCTACGCTGCCAATATTTCCCATCTTTATGCCACACAAACTCTTTGGGAAAGTTTAAATATGTTAGATGGCGCCCGTCCGTATTGTAAGTGTTGTATTTTAACCATTCAGTTAGTGTCGTCCTTTTGTTGTGCTCACTGTCCACAATCACTTGCAATTGTTGTTGCCTTCTAAAAGTGATCCGTTGCATATTTTCAAGGTGAACTGCAAGTATTTGAACCGGTGTATCTCTGCTATGTATGTTGAATCCAAGAATCCTCCAGCATGCTTCGTGCGGGCCAATGTATCTAGCATCTTGTAAATTCTTTATTTCATCAATGTGCAATGAACGATGGCTTGTGCTTGGTTCCGCATCTCCGAGTGTTCTTGTAATATGAGTAACTATCCGGTCAGTGCCTTTAGAAATGTACTTGAAGAGGTATTTTATAAGCATTGACCACTCAGAGTATTCAACATTGATGTGCGCGTAGAACCGCATGCATAGAGACCGGTTATGTGGAACAACGTACCCGTTATCAAGGATGACATTATGTTTTAACGTTGTTATGCATGAATCCCTTCTGTGGTAACGCACATAGCCTTTTTTTATCAATTAATGTTGCAGCACAAAAAGGTTTAGGAAATTTCTTACTGCAGTCATCACTGCCTCGCATACATGGAGTCGATTTATGTACCAGCCCGCACGGGCCGTGTATCATGAACTCTGTAACAACTCTATAGCCTTTAGGATCAATTGCTGGGTCCGGTAGCTCTGCATACACATATATGTCTACATCTTCGTGCGTTTGTACACGGTGACTTTCTTTGACCCATAGCAGTAAATGACAGTGTGGCAAACCTCTTTTTTGGAATTCGACTGTATATAAAACTGCAATAAAATGACTGTTATTTAGGCACTCATTAAGTGTAATATTTTCATAGGAGGTATGCACATATATAATTTAGACGGTACCTGCTTCTACATATCCAAAAGGTTTTGAATCTCGTAAGAAGGTGACTAAATCATGTATCTTTCTTTCAAAGACACGATCTACAACGTCGGGTCTGTCAGCAACTGTGACATGCGGAAAGTCCTGCATATATTCCTGGATTTCAGGCCAGTTAACATTGCACGTGAACGTGATAAATAATGATGGGTTCCCGTGCACACGGCATATAGCCAAATCATCTAAATAATGGCTATACATGTAGCGCGGGCCTCCTGTAAAAGATGAAGGCAGTATCGTCCTTGAACTGACATCTGAGCCATCCCGATCACCACGTGAGATAGCATTGTATAATCTGGCCATGTAGTCATTGCGAATGTCGTCCTGGTGCTCTCTTAGAGTCAATCCTTAACTGCTCGATGCTACAGTAGGCTGTTACAACATATTGCTGAAAAAGTCTGCCACTCCTTGTCATCAGGCTATATTGATTAAAACGATCGTGTAGCTCGTATGAATAGTACATTTTCATTGTCATTTTTTCGGGCGGGTCGGACGATGAACCTCTGCTTAATAATCTACGGCCCAAATGGTATCCATCTTCGCCAAAGATAAAAATCAATGGAAACTGCAGTGACATATAAGAAGCGTTTAATTTGTTTACTCGTTGCAGTTGGCAATCGTGTTGTTCAATGATGACATCAAAGTCAGTCTGCACGTCTGGTCCACCTTCAAAAACAATTGCGCCAATAGAATCTCCCGCAGGCAATTCATGCTGCCTTGAACCAACAACACCAAACAAACGTACCTTGAACTGTGGAATATTAGCTTCAGCCATTTTATTCCTTGCTGTTCTAAACAACTGGACCAATTCATTGTGCTCGTCTAGAAGCTCGATCAAGTTCTCTACAATGTCTGCCCGCAGTCCGTGACCAGATCTTTGAAAGTTTTCTAAACGATTTGCAACTTCATTTTCTGTGTCATAGATATACAGCTGCAGAAATTATGGGTGCGCATCTTGTTCTGGACACATGCTCCCTATCCGGTGGTAAATTTCGCCGGAAATCTTGAATACATAAGGACCACGGCCCATGTTTATGGAGTTGTCTACTTCTGCACCCAATGATGTCATCGCAAACATCTGATTGTACGCGCGAATATTTTCCATAAAGTGACGATCAGTGAAAAGGTCCTTTATATAGTCTGGATATTCATCACGACCATCCAGCTTAACTTTGTCGGCATTGCAGCATTTATGATATTCTGTACGGCTTCTACGATTGGAAACAACCCTTTCATCATACCAGAACCATGCATTGCAATGATGGCAAATTTGGTCACATCTGCCCATATGTATGTATGTATCCGGAGGGCCTGCGTTGGAAAGACAAAAATGAAAGCGCGAAAAAAACTCCTGGCCAAAATAAAGATGTGTGGTTTATTTTACATATGAAACAAGACAAACCAAGACGGCAGCATACCTTGCCTAGATCTTGTAGCTCTGTTACGCGGGTTATGTGGACGCTGCCTTCTGGTTGATGAAGAATGCATTGTAACTGGAACAAATAAAAGAAAAGGTGGTAAGTAAGTGGAAACTGATTTAAAAAATATATATATATATATATATATATATATATATATATATATATATATATATATATATATATATATATATATATATATATATATATATATTTAAAAAAGGAATCAAACCTTGAGAGCGGCGTTGTTGGTTATTCATTTGCAGATTTAGATTCTCGGCAGCTGTTAATGTACTGTGGGATTGAGCACTTTCATTAGATGAAGGGGCAGTCGCATGTAAATTGGACCTCAAAGGTAAATGCTGGCTATTGTGTCTAAGATGTTCAGGTATAATCGTTGGTTGGTTGTCATCCATTATAAAGAGACGTTCTGCACCTGTAACAAACAGAAACAATATGGTTATGAATCGATGGAACAACATATACAATAGCAAATGAAACGGAAAGGTAACCGCAAATTACATAGCAATTCTGTCTCGTTGTTAATTTCCGAAAACGGTGGAAGATCATGTCCTTCTGCAAATGTTTGATCTTCATTAGAAAGGTCATACATTTTCCGTTTTCCTTTATCTACGAAAGTTGTAAGCTGTTGATGACATGAAGGATGTCCGTCTAAGTTAGCCGTGTTTCTGTCTTGTGCTTTTTCCAGGCTACATTCCTCTGAAACACAGTAACAGAAACCGTTTGTAAAACGCAACCGGGTTTAAAGGGATTAGCAGTAGAACACAGAGGACTAACCATAAGGAATATGATACGTACTTGGTATTTGTGCAGCCGGACCAGGGAACACATTAGTGATATCATATTGAAGATCTCTGGCATCATCTGTAAACCTTCTCCATTGGTCACAGGCCGCATACTTTGAAAGGGTTGATACGACAACATGGTACTTGTGTGACCGCATTCATAATTTACATTAAAGGTATCGCATTTTTTGGGGTTTGATGTGTTTGTCTTTTCTATAGAGCTGCTACCAGTACAAACATCACTGGTAACAGGCCAAGAATTACACTGCTTCTTACTAATCGAATTTAAAGATGGGTCAACACTACCTACATCACTTAGCAGCCTCTTTGCTTCTAGATCTATACTATAAGTTCCCCCCCCCCCCCGAGCAAAAGCACAAATATCCGTAGATTCTAAAGAAGCAACAGAGCTAATCCTACGTATGGCCTTTTTTTTAGTCTTCATATTCCGCAGATCTAATCCTAATCGATTGTACGCAGGTATAAGCTAATAAAGGCAGCATAAAGTGTGCATCAAACGTATAGGACTGCATTTGTTGGCATCATATATACATCAAATGTACATGCATTTGTTAAAACTGAAATACATAAGCATTCTTAACAATGTATACATGCAAGGCAAAAAAGGTTAAAGTAAAAAACACAATGAATATGCATGAGTGAAGGAAAACATGATACACACCTCCTCCAAATCTTGCTGATCTCTTTGTTCCTTTTTTTTTTTTTTTTTTTTATAACAAATTTGCCTGGAACAATTTTGTTGGCTAGTATTACTGGTTTGGTTGAACTGGTATAGTTTGATAGAAAAGGCCATGGCATAGAAACTTCGATTGGTACTATGAATCACATCACACGTGCAACTTCACGTGGGAATTGTACCTGCGTTCAAATACCATCCACAAAACATGCAGGTTTAGGTAGAAGCCATACCCAAAGACTAAGGGTGCGTTTGGTTCGCAGTATGTTTTGAAAGGAATTGTAATCTGTCAAAAGAATTGTAATTTGAATGAATTGTAATTCAAAGAGTTGTAATGTGTTGTAATTGTAATGTGTATGAATTGTAATTGATGTTTTCTGTCACTGTGTTTGGTTGGATCTCAACGTAATTGTAATTCGAAAAATTTATAAAATTTCAAAAAATTTATAAAAATTCGAAAAAATTTATAAAAATTCGAAAAATTTATATAAATTCGAAAAAATTTATAAAAATTCAAAAAATTTATAAAAATTCAAAAAATTTATAAAAATTCGAAAAAATTTAAAAAAATTCCAAAAATTTATAAAAATTTAAAAATTTTATAAAAATTTAAAAATTTGAATTTTTATAAAAATTTTTGTAAAATTATAAATTTTTAAATTTTTTGAATTTTTAAATTTTTATAAATTTTTTATAAAATTTTTAAATTTTATAAATTTTTTATAAAATTTTATAAATTTTTCGAATTTTATAAAATTTTTAATTTTTTAAATTTTTTGAATTTTTAAATTTTTAAATTTTTATAAATTTTTTGAATTTTTATAAATTTTTTTGAATTTTTATAAATTTTTTTTAATTTTTATAAATTTTTCGAATTTTTATAAATTTTTCGAATTTTTATAAATTTTTTGAATTTTTATAAATTTTTTGAATTTTTATAAATTTTTTCGAATTTATATAAATTTTTCGAATTTTTATATATTTTTTCGAATTTTTATAAATTTTACAACGTAATTCAAAACTTTCTATCCAACATCCTATATAATCTGAATTCCCTCCTTTGATGTAATTGTAATGTCTGAATTACAATTACAACGCAAACCAAACAACCTACGTAATGTAATCTGAATTACAATTCCCTCCATTCTGTGAACCAAACAGCCTACGTAATGTAATCTGAATTACAATTACATCCAATTACGTCAGATTACGGCGAACCAAACGCCCCCTGAGATAAGGCAATGGGTAATGGAAACGTGCATTACTTTTATACTTTATACGCTTTTTTTATACGAATAAGATTTTATACGGGAGCTAATACCATTTCAAACGGGCCAAAAATTGGGCTAGGATTTGGGAGAAACCGGGATAGCAAAATGGGCTAAGGTTTGGGGCCAAATTTTGGCGGGAAAAAAGCTGATGAAACGGCGTCGTTTGTATCGTGATTTAATATATAGTATAATATATATGTTAAAAAAAGTAAACTTATGTATGAAGCACACAAATTACTCCCACAACAAATTTGACCTTCTGAGGTTATTGTTTTGGATCTCTTCTTCCTATTTCTTAAATAAGAAATAATTGAATGATATGTAGAATATGTTTAAAAACTAACATATCAAATTCATTAAATTTAGAAAACTAAATTTTAGATAATAAAGAATAACGCAGTTCATCTATTTTAAGGATATGTTTTGAATTTTATATGATCTGCTTATCATAGAAATTCAACATCGACAACTAGTAATTATGAACTTGTTCGTGATGAATCTAACCTATATCATTTGTGGGTAAAAGATACCCAAATCTTAAACGATAGCATTATTAATGTCAATGGGAAATTTTGTTGTAATTATAAAAGATTAAGAAAGTGTTGCTTAGGTTCCTATAACCACCAAACTTATAAGGAAGAACAATGCATGAAGAAGATACTTTTCAAAAACTAAAATATGTAGGACAAAGGGTACTGGTGTTTATTTGGTAGATACTAAATGTATTATTTAGTATGCTGTAAGATATAAAACTATACTACACGATACTGAATGAACTTTAATTTGTGATAATTGAGAAGGTTACATGGACACATATATATAGATACAAAAGTTACAATTAGGTACCTACACTATACAAGAGTATGCAAACTATATTATCCAACATCCCCCCGCAAGCGAAACGGTGGTGGTCCAATGCGAAGCATGTCACGAAAGACATTAAACTGAGAAATTGGAAGACTTTTTGTAAAAATATCAGCCACCTGAAGCTTGGTTGGAACAAATTTAGTAGCTAATTTTCCCGCAGCAACTAGCTCACGCAAGAAATGGTAGTCAAGATCGATATGTTTAGCCTGTTTATGAGAGACAGGATTTTGAGTAAGAAAGATGGCACTTTGATTATCACATAGTATAGTTGGCCGGTCAGGATGCAAGGCATGAAGTTCTTGAAGAATATGAGTTATCCAAACAATCTCGGCAGCAGTATTGGCCATAGCTATGTATTCTGATTCACAGCTGGAACGAGCAACAGTTAGTTGCTTTTTAGCACTCCATGAGATTAAATTTCCACCAAAAAATATAGAATATCCATAAGTAGAACGTCGTGTTTCCAAGCAGCGAGCCCAATCAACATCTGAGTACCCAATTAAGGAGGTACGAGGCGGACGAGTATAATGAAGTCCAAAAGCAAGAGTCCCTTTGAGATAACGTAAAATACGTTTAACTTCTTGAAAATGATCAACAGTCGGAGCATGAAGAAATTGACTGACTTGATTAACAGCATATGCAATATCTGGTCGTGTAATAGTCAAGTACTGAAGTGCACCCACAATAGAACGATAATGAGCAGCATCCGTAAACATGTCACCTATAGAAACAAAAGAAACAGTTGTGCTTAAAGGTGTTGGCGCGTGTTTTTCATCCAATATCGTAGCACGAGATAAAATATCTAAAGCATATTTTGACTGATTTAAGAAAAGACCATTTGTTGTGTAGGTAACCTCCAGTCCTAGAAAGTAATTGAGTTTCCCAAGATCCTTAATGGCAAATTCATTGTTAAGACACGAGATGAACGAATTGGGAGTAGATTGTTGATTTCCAGTTAAAATTAGATTATCAACATAAACGAGGAGATACATGACACATGTGTCATGTTTGAAAATGAATAACGAAGGATCCGCACGACTACATAAGAAACCATTGGTCGTAAGAAACAAACTTAGACGATGAAACTAGGCCCTAGGAGCCTGTTTGAGACCACAGATAGCCTTATTTAATTTACACACATGAGAAGGAAAACGAGGATCAACAAAGCCAATGGGTTGTTCCATAAAAACGGTTTTAGTGAGATGACCATGTAAAAACACATTGTTAACATCCAGTTGATGAAGGGGCCAATCACTGATAATAGCCAGAGCAAGAACAGTATGAACAGTTGTAGCTTTAACAACCGGACTGAACGTATGAGAGTAATCAAGACCAGGAATTTGAGTAAAACCTTGAGCAACTAATCGAGCCTTATGTCGCTCAATTGTTCCATCAGACCGATATTTGGTGCGAAAGGCCCATTTGGAACCAACAATGTTGGTATGAGATGGCCGAGGCATGAGAGTCCAAATATTATTTTTATGAAGAGCATTAATTTCATCGGTCATCGCCTCAATCCACTTTGCATTTTTAGATGCTGTAATAAAAGTCTTGGGATCGAAAGCAGCAAATAAATCCCGATAAAGTGGTATGTGATCAGCGTGTGCCAAGTCAACACGATACCGCGGCTTAAAAATCCCGGATTTCGCCCGGGTGATCATTGGATTAGATGGTAGAGGTTGAGGAACATCAACCGCATCAGGAGAAGATGTCGAAGAAGTGGGCAAATTTGGAGGAGTAGTACTTGGTGTAGTGGAGGGTGTAGATGCTGGTGATGTGGGCGTGACAGGAGAGTGGGTTGGTATTGGATCGGGTTGAGTTGTAGAAGGGAGATCTAGTGAATGTGGGCCGATGTTTTGGACTGGGCTTGGGGTTTCGGTTGAGGAAAGTTGGGTGGGGTCAGAAGTTGTTGGAGAGTGGGACGATGTTTGGGATACAGAAATAATATGATGAGGGGTGATAATTGGGCTAGTTGGATGAGGTTGGGCCATGATTTGAGAAGATAGTTTAAAGGCCGGTGGAAAAGGAACACAAGTAGGTATTGAAGGAACAGTAGTGGTAGAAGGCTGAATGGAAGGTGAAGAGGTTGGATGTGTGTTGATGGTAAGGGGAGAGGTATCTAAAAAATTAGATACTTCCAACAAGTTAATAGGAGTAGCGACAGTGGAATCAAAAGGAAAATAAAATTCGTCAAAACAAGCATGACGAGTAATATAGATGCGAGAGGTGGACGGATAAAGACATCTATAGCCTTTATATTTGGTGCAATATCCCAAAAAAATACAAGGGATACTTCGGGGATATAGCTTATTTTTAGCATAATCCCGAAGAAAAGGAAACACACAACAACCAAATGACCGAAAAGACCCATAATCCGGTGTTTGATGATCTCGCAATTCAAAGGGAGACTTATGCCTTCAATATTATCCAAACACTAATCACAGATGGGCATGAAACTACTAGCTAAATGAAGTCCCATGCCTTCGGCAAGTTGATTAAGCTTTCCACTAGGTAAAGCCTTCATTAAAGGATTAGCTAGGTTGTTATCTGTGTGAACTTTGAGTAACTCGATTTCGCCTATCTCCACTTGTTCTCTAACATAGTGATATCTAATCAGGAAATGCCTGGTGTCTGATGCGTGGTTTTGCGACCTTACAACAGGTTTTACCTCTCGAGGGATCTCAAGAGGCTTGCAATCCCCACCAGGCAGTGTACCTGACCGATGTAGTATAGTGAAGTGGCAAGTACCGGGGGATTGATCGTTCTCTAGGGGAATAGTGTCATTAGGATTGAAAAACTACTCTAATAGGTCTAAGGGTGAGGGAAGATTCTTTTTGTATTTTTATATTTTATGGAAAGCAAGTAAAATCTCGGGTTTGAAGGAGTGGGCGGAATTAGTTGCTAGTCAACTAACCCAAATAACTACAATTGCAAATAAAATAAAATAACTGAAAATGAAAAGGTTGTGGAACTTATATGGGGAGAAATGTGTTTACTTAGATTTCCTTACTCCATAACTATCTTTTACCGGTTGATTAGTGTGTATTAATTGCGTGGATGACGGGTGTATTCCTTAATACCAATCGTGGGGTGGCGTACGTACTTCCCCAACTCTATAAGCTCCTACTTCACTCCTATGTCGAGCCGGCTAAGAAGCTCCTAACATGGGATCACTAGAATTCGCTCATGCATTAAATACAACCATAAAAACCTTAGTACGCATTGGTTCATGTTTCTTAAGACGTTCAAGCAAGTTACCGTATAGGAGGTTAGCCAGTTTTCTTAAGCCTAACATCGATAAACAATCATCCAATACAATTAATAACACACCAACAACCAATAATCAATAGTTAGGTTTCATTAGATCTAAGCAAACACAAGATAAATCTAGCCTAGCATGTTAATTAAAAGACAAGAACAAGATATAATCAAACAACACATAGACATATTGAATGATTACTTATCTTCAATTAAACATGGGAGATCCAAGGGTATAAAACCCTTAAAAATGGCAGAAAATTCGTCTTAGGGTTTCTCCTCACAAAGTTGCACACAATGAATAAAAATTGCAAAACTATATATAGAATTTAGGGTCTGACGGCGTCACGTTGTAGGAGGTGACGCCGTCACCTCGCCGCGGCTAGGGTTCCCGGATGGTCTTCCTGACGCCGTCCCTCTTTAATCCTCCAAAATCCACTCTGGCGCGTCAAGGGTTGACGCCGTCAAAATTGTGCTTGACGCCGTCTCTCTTTAACTTAAACCGTGACGACCTTGATCACCTTAAAGGGTGACGCCGTCAGATTTCCATTGCAAAACTCTCTGGCGCGTCACGTGTATTTTGTCATATCCACCTCTTTTGCCAAGCCGTGACGCCGTCAGGAGCAATCCTTGACGCCGTCACGTGTACTTTTCCAGCAGTTTTAGAGACTTTGTCGTTTTCTTCACTTTTATGCTCCAAAAACGTCCAAAATGCTTCCTTTTCCAGATTTCTTCTCCAAAGTACCTAAAATGACAAAAGGAACGATTTAGGGCAATATTTGATCAAATAAATACGATTTAGGGCTTAAATGACCCCCTAAAAGCGGTACACTTTTCACTTCATCAAATACCCTTATACTTGAGATTTGCTTGTCCTCAAGCAAATGCGCTTTTATTCTAATCAAAATACAAGTTAGGGGTCAATTAACGCTAATATAAAAGTAATTACAACAAATAGTCGTTCCACTTTAATCATAATAAGCACGGAGATTACAAACTAGCACCTCACAAGTAGTGTTTAGATACTCACATCTCTCAGGTGTCATAAAAGTATATCTCATAAATGAAAACGGATAATATCTCTCACTACCTGTCATAGCAAATAGATTTCCATAGGCTTGGGAAAGGATCAAAAACCTCCTCCACTAGGCGTAAGCACCTAAGATAAACTATCAAAGAGGGCTTTTAAACGGGTTATAACGTTAGGTGTAGGGATATGATAAACACGGATTTGTTGGATAAGGGATATTTTACTGGTGGCGAGTTAAAGATCTTGGTTAATTACATGTACAATATGGTGTTGCTAAGCCAAGACTAGACTCGACTTAAGCTAAAAACAAAATAACAACAACATAAAATAAACATAAAATGAAACGGGATGGTAGTCCGTATGTTTTTTCTACTTTTCTTTTTCTCATTTTTTTGTATTTTTCTTGATTTTTTCGATTTTTTTTTTTTTTTTTTTTTTTTTTTTTTTTTTTTTTTTTGACATACACTCTTGCCCTACCATCCAAAATAATACATCATAGGGGCATTGCATCCCTTACACTTGAACTTTTACATAACTTTACAAATAACTATTCTAATGACTCGAATTAAGATAATCGAAACACTTGAAGTACTTTTAAAATATTTAGCACATATGGGGGTAATAATGTTGTTCTTCCCCATTACTCCATTATAATAGTACTTTACCCATGAGTCCCAATCGTCCCAAAACAATATGTACATGGATATGACTCGACTTAGCAACCATGTAATCAATTAGATAATTAACTTGGGGTTTAAACAAATGTTGTCACAATAATGCACTAAAAATGAGTGCACACAAGGTAGGCTAAGGCGATTTGGGTGTACATTTAAGTGGGGTGTAACAAATTCTTCCTTTAAGTAAAATGCTTAAAGTTAGAAACGAAAAGATAGGCTCTGAGGGGTGTACTAGGGGTATCGTGTACTAAAAATGAGTACAACGCAAAGGGTGTGGGAGAATTACTTGACCAATGTAGCCAATGTAATTATGACAAAAACACAGGTGTAAAACAATGGGTTAATCCTAATGCCTCTTATCATGTAGTAAATCTAACTACACGAATGTAGTCTCACTTGTGGCCTCGGAATGGTCCTAACGCAAGTTCTAGAATCTAAGTGCTACCGGTACACACATCATAGCATAAATGCTTTTCCTACCAATTCTAGGGGCGAACCTCACATATTTGGGGGTGGAAAATTTTTTAGTGGTACGTACGGTTTTTGTGCTAGTCATATAACTCCTATCCATGAGACGCTCATTAAGATCAAAGTTTCACTCCTATATGTTGTAAAAAATTTTAAATTTGGCACTAAAATTGCCTTAACAGGTATTTCTCTCAGTTTTATTACACATTTACTATCAAACAAACAAAAATCAAGTGCAATTGTATTCTCTAAAGTATCGTACTTTTACCCCCCCTTACACTTAAGATGAACATTGTCCCCAATGTTCAAATAACAAGATGTAAAAGTAAATATGGTAAAAGAATGAAATCAAATACTCCCCTGATTCGTTTGGTGGATAAAGAGGTAACATGGTTAGATCTTCTTCCAAGGTAATGTAGAAGCTCCAAGACTAAAGCATCGCCAAAAGCTAGATTCTACATACATCTCCTTGTCCAAAATAACCTGTTAAACCTGAGAAAACAAACACGAAAACCTGCATAACATCGGCGGGATAAATCTATATAAGGATATAATGCTTGTGGAATGATTATTTTGCAGATTCCTGGAGTTTATAAGTTAGAGATTTAATAAAAACTTTTTATGATTCCGGTAGAAAAATAAAACTTTCAAAAATTTCAGAAAATTAAAACCTGACGCCGTCAGGTTGTAATGCCTGACGCCGTCAGAAATGATCTGACAGAATTCTCATGTTAAGTTTTCGGAAAATTTCTGGAAAAACCTCTACCTTACTTCCTGGAATTCCTGCAAAACATCGTTATGACTCGATACAAGCATTTGACTCAAACAATTACTAATATGTATGTTAATTTATTATTGTTACGATTCATGTTCATTTGTTCTAATAAACCGATTTAGATTTCCCTTACACTTATCTTTTTGCAAAATATCTTTATATGTAGTTAAGACGAAGTTAAAAACAAGATAAAGCATTTTCACAATTTAGTTTTGAACATGAATCAATAATAATAAAAATTAAACATACATATGGAAGCAAATAAAATCAAACAAACAAATAAATAAACACACAAAGCAAATAAAGCTTGGGTTGCCTCCCAAGAAGCGCTTTTCTTTATTAACGAGTCTTGTAGCTAGACTCAAAGTCACGTACATTACGTGATTCCATCGTTGGTCACGGTTTCTAGGCCATTCTCCTTTGATTCTCTATCAGAATCACTTTCATAGTAAAGGTATTTCGGGTCCTCGAGATCAAAAGGATTGTTTTGGTATTTAGAACTAAGCTCCTTAACCTGCTTAAAGAATCCACTCGACAGGTCAAAAGTGTCCTTACATCCTCTTCTCACATCATCATCACATAACACGAGTTGGGAACTTAACCCATCGAGCCCTCCATAATCAATCTCCTTGAATTCTCTCATCTTGTAAGGCGTTTGGTATGAGATTTCCCTAATCCCATCGGTGAAAGTCATGATCCCATTGAGCTCGTCCACAACCAAGCTTGTGGCCTTGCAAAAAGGTGCCCCAAAAACAACTTGTGATAACCTGGGATCGATGTACTTTTTGATATTATCGACGATTACGAAGCTCATAGTGAATGTCATATTTCCTACAAACACCCGTACATCATCATCTATGCCGATGTCATCCTTCCCTTTATGAATCATCCCCCATTTGCAAATGTTGTTATAATGAAACAAGGACATCACATTTTTGGGTAAACATGTGTCAATATAAACGTTATAAAAATGCTTGTGACCAATCATGCAAGGTATTTTGAGATTATTCGGATCACGTCGCTTAATTCGGCCAGGCCTTCTACCGTGTAGCCCCCATGTGTTGCAAATTGCTGATGGTTGATACTCATACACTTCTTTACTGCCATCCCGAAAAATCACTTTCCTGACACCATCGGTAAATAATGCACTACTATCATCCTCATCGAGTATCACTCCCGTTGCTTTTATGAATGGTTTGCCTAGAACAAGGCTAGTTAAGGATGGGCTGATGATCGAGTTCATGTTATTAAATACAGTTAGCTCGATATGAAAGAGGAACTTTTCTATCACAATTGGTACCCTTTCTATTACCCCGATGATATTAAACCCTTCATATTTGACCTGTTTGGTGAAGGCTTCGTTATATAGAGAAAGGGATATTGCATTCATAGAAGAGTTGGGGTTTATGTAGGCATCTTTTATAAACTTTTTCCTAGTGGTTCAAGATATCTTAAAGACCTTGGGAGCGCCATCCTCTATTCTCTCTCCAAATCCCATAGGCAGCTTTGCTATGCCCCTCTCAAGTTCCTCCACCAGGGGGCGGTCTAGCAGTCCTGGGAGCCCATGAGGCATTTCGGATTTCTCTTCCGAGCCCTCCTCATCATTCAACTCTCTTGTACTAGAGTTCTTTGGTGAGTCTAGATAGTCGCCGGGTGCCTCGGGGTTCTTTTCGGGAACTTCACCCTCCATTTCATTGTCCACGTTCTCGGTTGATTGTTGGTCTAGATTGGGTTTAGGAATAGGTATTGTTGTAATGGTGTTCACGAAGTGGAGTGGTTTTGAAGGGGTATGAGTATCTCTAGTTTCTTTTCCGTTTTGTGATATGTGTTTGAAGAGTTTACTAGGGTGCTTGATTTTTACAGGAGGGGGTGTTTGGTGAGTCACTGTGACAGATTTGATCTCATTAACTCGTGCCAACTCACAAGTTGACCTGCCAGCAATGCGATCATTGATAACCTTTAACAGGTTATCAACCTTGTTGTTCATATCAACTTGCTGTTGTCTGAATTGATTCTCAAGTTTGGAGAGCTGTGTTTCTTGAGAGAGAATGAATTTTTGCAGTGATTCCTCGCGATTTTGTTGTTTATGCGTATGCTGATGAGGATAATGTTCAGACCAGGTGAGTGGGGGAGAGTCATTGAATGATACGCTTCGAGTTTGGTTCCAACTAAAATTTGGCTTACTCTTCCATGCCTCATACCTATCTTCGGAATTCTTGGGTCCATAATTAGTGGTGAGCCACTTATCTCCCGCCTTATCGATTCGCGAGGATGCGAATTCTTTGAAAGCCTGTTTGGGGAGTTCCATGCAATCATGAGTGTCGTGGGGACCACTACATAATTTACACGAAGAAGTGATTTTGTTCACTTGGCTTGAAGGTTTAGGAGCCTCGTAGGATTTCATAAGAAACTTGACTTGGTCTTCAAGTTCTATGATCCTACGGTCGGAAGTGCTTGAATTGTTCGAAGGCAAAGATATTGCCTTGACCGTTTTATTCAAATCACGGGGATCACTCCAACTTTCGTTGTCATAAAGAGCAAGATCTTCCAGGAGAGCCCATGATTGTTCCGCACTTAGATCACGTAGCTTACCACCGGCCGATTGGTCAATGGTTTGCCTCGTGGAGAGATTGATATGGTCATAGAAGATTTGGACTTGGAGCCAAAGTTCTATGCCATGGTGAGGGACTTTTTGGAGTAAGTCCTTGAAACGAGTCCATGCCTCGTAGAGGGTTTCGCCTTGACGTTGTTGGAACATCAAGATATCATTCCTTAGCTTGGTAGTTCTTCCTGGTGGGAAAAACTGAGCAAGGAAACGAGTGGTGAGATCATCCCAAGAGGTGATGGATCCTGCGGGTAAACGCTCTAGCCATTGACTAGCTTGGTCCCGCAGAGAGAATTGAAAGAGACTCAGTCGGGTCGTCTCTCGAGTGGTAACATCAAGGTCTATAGAATCAACGATTTTGAGAAATTCCTTGAGATGTTGATTAGGATCTTCGGAACGAAGTCCATGGAATGCGCATCCGCTTTGCACCAACCGGATGGTGTCGGATCGCAAGGGAGTGACATTGGCTCCTTGAGTGAGCTCAATGGTGTTTCGATAGCCTTGGTGGCTGGGACGGGAGTAGTCTCCTAAGGTACGGGCTCTAGGAGGTGGGTTTTGTTGTGGTGGTGGGTTGTTGGGATCGAGGATATTACCACCTTCCATGATGTCGGATGGTAATGGTTACGAACAAAGAAACGAAGAAAAAAGATAGACTAAAGAAAAACTAGAAAAATAAAATAAAAATCTCACTAGAAAGGAATCTAGTGAGTAGACCTAATAAAATAAAAATTCAACCTAAACAATAACTATTCCCCGGCAGCGGCGCCAAAAACTTGATGCGTGATTTTGCGACCTTACAACAGGTTTTACCTCTCGAGGGATCTCAAGAGGCTTGCAATCCCCACCAGGCAGTGTACCTGACCGATGTAGTATAGTGAAGTGGCAAGTACCGGGGGATTGATTGTTCTCTAGGGGAATAGTGTCGTTAGGATTGAAAAACTACTCTAATAGGTCTAAGGGTGAGGGAAGATTCTTTTTGTATTTTTATATTTTATGGAAAGCAAGTAAAATCTCGGGTTTGAAGGAGTGGGCGAAATTAGTTGCTAGTCAACTAACCCAAATAACTACAATTGCAAATAAAATAAAATAACTGAAAATGAAAAGGTTGTGGAACTTATATGGGGAGAAATGTGTTTACTTAGATTTCCTTACTCCCTAACTATCTTTTACCGGTTGATTAGTGTGTATTAATTGCGTGGATGACGGGTGTATTCCTTAATACCAATCGTGGGGTGGCATACGTACTTCCCCAACTCTATAAGCTCCTACTTCACTCCTATGTCGAGCCGGCTAAGAAGCTCCTAACATGAGATCACTAGAATTTGCTCATGCATTAAATACAACCATAAAAACCTTAGTACGCATTGGTTCATGTTTCTTAAGACGTTCAAGCAAGTTACCGTATAGGAGGTTAGCCAGTTTTCTTAAGCCTAACATCGATAAACAATCATCCAATACAATTAATAACACACCAACAACCAATAATCAATAGTTAGGTTTCATTAGATCTAAGCAAACACAAGATAAATCTAGCCTAGCATGTTAATTAAAAGACAAGAACAAGATATAATCAAACAACACATAGATATATTGAATGATTGATTGATTACTTATCTTCAATTAAACATGGGAGATCCAAGGGTATAAAACCCTTAAAAATGGCAGAAAATTCGTCTTAGGGTTTCTCCTCACAAAGTTGCACACAATGAATAAAAATTGCAAAACTATATATAGAATTTAGGATCTGACGGCGTCACGTTGTAGGAGGTGACGCCGTCACCTCGCCGCGGCTAGGGTTCCCGGATGGTCTTCCTGACGCCGTCCCTCTGTAATCCTCCAAAATCCGCTCTGGCGCGTCAAGGGTTGACGCCGTCAAAATAGTGCTTGACGCCGTCTCTCTTTAACTTAAACCGTGACGACCTTGATCACCTTAAAGGGTGACGCCGTCAGATTTCTATTGCAAAACTCTCTGGCGCGTCACGTGTATTTTGTCATATCCACCTCTTTTGCCAAGCCGTGACGCCGTCAGGAGCAATCCTTGACGCCGTCACGTGTACTTTTCCAGCAGTTTTGGAGACTTTGTCGTTTTCTTCACTTTTATACTCCAAAAACGTCCAAAATGCTTCCTTTTCCAGATTTCTTCTCCAAAGTACCTAAAATGACAAAAGGAACGATTTAGGACAATATTTGATCAAATAAATACGATTTAGGGCTTAAATGACCCCCTAAAAGTGGTACACTTTTCGCTTCATCAGTGTCCTTCATGATTCCAGGTTCATTGGAAAATGTAATTGCTGCTGAATTGTCACAATACATCTTTATAGGTCTTTCGATTGAGGGCATAACTCCAAGCCCTGAAACGAACTTCCTAATCCAGACAGCTTCCATTGCAGCTTCTGAGGTAGCAATACACTGACTTTCTGTTGCAGACATCGCTATGGTACTCTGCTTCTTGCTCTTCCAATCCACAGCTCCTCCACTGATGACAAAGACATAACCGTCTGAGACTTCGTATCATCTTTATCACATTTCCAGGAAGCATTGCAGTAACCTTTAACATCAAGTTCTGCTTCTGGATTTCCCCCATATACTAAAAACATATCTCTCGTAGCTCTCAAATACTTGAGAATATGTTTAACAATAGTCCAGTGGAGTTCACCTTGGTTCTGCTGATATCGACCGATAATGTTTTGAGCAAACGCCACATCAGGCCTTGTGCATCTCACCGCATACATAATAGATCCCACATCCGAAGCATAAGGGACTCTCTTCATGTGTACCACCTCTTCAGGTGTTGATGCACAAGCTTTGCTACTTAAGCCATGTTGTTCTTGCATTGGCAAATATCCCTTCTTGGAATTTTGCATATTGAATCTCTTCAATATTTTATCAATGTAAGCACTTTGCCTTAGTCCAATCAACCACCTTGATCTATCTCTATAGATCTTGATTCCTAGAATATATGCTGCTTCTCCTAAATCCTTCATGGAAAAACATTTCCCAAGATAGGTTTTCACCTCATTCAATCTTGGAATATTTTTACCCATGATTAATATGTCATCAACATATAGGACTAGGAAAATAACATCACTCCCACTAGCTTTGTGATATACACATGGCTCATCAAGATTCTGAGTAAATCCAAACCTTTTGATTTCTTCATCAAATCTCTTATTCCATTGTCGTGATGCTTGCTTCAATCCATAAATGGATCTTTGAAGTTTGCATACACGGTTTGGAAATTCTGGATTCACAAACCCCTCAGGCTGCGCCATATAGATGTCTTCATCTAGGCGACCATTTAAGAAGGCGATTTTGACATCCATTTGCCAAATCTCATAATCATAGTACGCTGCTATGGCTATGAGAATCCTTGTTGGTCCACGATTTGTATGGATCTCTAAGTAGCCTTTGATTACTTAGTGGATGACTTGAATAAATCCAAATCAATCCAAGCGAGAACCTCTTACACAATTGTTAGTGTTAACGCGGAAAATTAACAAGAACAATGAAGAACACAGAGTTATCACTAACTTCGTATATTTTACTAATTCATACAATTCGTACATTCATGATAATAATCCTTAGGGTTCCTTTTATACTTGAAGGAAACCCTAATTACCAAACCGTGTGAAAAGATATTTACGTATCTTCTATAAAGATACCTAACTCGTATATATCCTTTCCTAACTTAATACTAACAAACTTTCCTATTTTCACTGACCCGACTTAACATAACTACCAGACTTAACTATTACAAAACCAGACTTAACTAACAACCAGACTTAATATCATAACTACCAGACTTAACTTAAGTCTGTCTTCATTAAGTCTTCTTCGAACCTTGTGATAATTCCCAACAATCCTCCCCTAACTTGATCTTCATGTTCCATGAACTTCAAGTTCCTTCTGAGTAAGCTTATGAGGATTGGAATTATCTTGATCTTCAAAACTCTTGAAATCTGCAAATTTGGACATCTGATATGCATTTCACTTGATCTTTCCAGCAACCATGACATTTTGTACATCAATTCATATTAAGTTTCATATCTATTCTCATCACTTCCAGGTGTGTTAACTCCTGTGAGAGGTGAATCATTGAAAATTAATGGATTTGATGTCTCTTTACCAATAGCCATCACTACTGGAGTAGCCAAATGTTTTGGTGTGTAAGACCATGGTACATTGATAACCATATGATTTTTAGTAAATCATCAACTATCAACAGATTTGTGATGTCTTTACCAAAAGCTGTACCTTTTTGGACTAGCCAATTCTTTGATGGAATGCACCTCATCATGGTGAATTGATTACCATTTATGGTTTTCCACAGCCTTTACCACAAGCCATAATCTTGTGGGCTAGTCAACTCTTCACAAACACAGATATGGTGAGTTGAATACCATACAATTTTTGGCAAATTGTCAGCCATAAACGGATTTGAGCTATCTTTACCTGTAGCCGTTTGCTCAGGATTAGTCAGTCCTTGTGTGGATGAGACAAGGTGAACTGATAACCTTTTGTTATGTTAGTGCTATGCACCTCCACTAAGTGAGAAGTTCCAATAGTCTCACTTATCAACTTAATCCAGCACTGTAACAAAATAGACAATAATTTTTTTTTTTTTTTTTTTTTTTTTTTTTTTTTTTTTTTTTTTTTTTATCACTAACAGAATTAAAATAAAACTACAAGACTTAAAAATAACCTAAGTGCTGGTTAGTACACAAACTTTACATTTTGACCTCCCCTTAACACAAACCTCCCCTTAAATCCAACTAGGGGTTCATCATACCAATGTTGACTACCAAATAATTAAACCTAGGGCCATCAAAAGCTTTAGTCAACAGGTCTGCAACATTAAAGTCTGTATGTATTTTCTCCACTCTAATCAATTTCTTTTCAAAGCAATCTCTAATAAAGTGATGCCTGATTTCTATGTGTTTAGTCTTAGAGTGGTATACTGGGTTCTTAACAATACAGATAGTGCTTTCATTATCTATGTGGATAACAGTATTCATAAAATTCAAACCATAGTCCAGCAGCTGATTCTGAATCCACAAGACTTGTCCACAGCAATTAGCATCTGCCACATACTTAGCTTCAATAGTTGAGTTAGCCACAATTGTCTGCTTCTTGCATTGCCAAGAGATTAATCTGTTTCCAAGGAATTGACAACCTCTTGTTGTGGATTTCCTATCAAGGCTTGCAGCAGCATAGTCACTATCTGAATAGGCTGTCAGGTCAAATGATGACTCTTTAGGATACCAAAGGCCCAAATTGGGTTTACCCTTTAAGTACCTAAAGATTCTCTTCACAGCATGAAAATGTGAAGTCTTTGGGTGTACCTGAAAACGTGAACAAACACATACTGCATACATAATGTCAGGTCTAGAAGCAGTAAGATACATGAGAGAACCTATCATGGATCTGTAATGGTGCACATCCACATCAGCAGCATCTTCATCCTTTGTCAAAGGCACCTTATTCTCCATGGGAGTGACTGCAGTCTTCACATTAGCAAACTCAAACTTCTTCAAAATCTCTGCAACATACTTGTCTTGAGAAATAAAAAGACCATCTTCCTTTTGCTTCACTTGCAGTCCCAAGAAAAATGTAAGCTCTCCCATTGAGCTCATCTCAAAACTGCCTTTCATTAAGCCTTCAAACTCTTCACACCAAGACTTCTTTGTTGATCCAAAAATGATATCATCCACATAAATTTGGACAAGAATGATATCCTTTTTATCTTTTTTGATGAATAAAGTCTTGTCAATCACACCTCTGATGTATCCATGTTCTTCTAGAAACTTGGAGAGAGTAGCATACCAAGCTCTGGGAGCTTGGTGGAGACCATAGAGAGCCTTAATAACCTTATATACTTGGTTGGGATTAGCAGGATCCACAAACCCAGGAGGTTGTTGTACATAGACTTCTTCCTCAATAGCGCCATAAAGAAAAGCACTTTTAACATCCATCTGATATACTTTGAATCCCATATATGATGCATAGGCTAAAAATAATCTAATAGCCTCAATTCTTGCTACAGGAGCAAAAACCTCATCATAATCTATGCCCTCCTCCTGTTTGTACCCTTGTGCTACCAATCTTGCTTTGTTCCTTACTACCACCCCTCTTTCATCCCTTTTATTTCTGAAGACCCACTTTGTACCAATGACCTTAGCTCCAAAAGGTAGATCTACAAGAACCCATACTTTCTGCAATTTGAACTGCAACAACTCCTCTTGCATAGCTTCCACCCAACTCTCATCCTCCAAAGCTTCAGAAACCTTGGTGGGTTCATTTTGAGAAAGAAAACAGGCAAATAAGCAGTGTTGCTGGTCCTTATGGTTGACCCTTTGTTGTTTCTTAACAAAACTCACAAGTGCATGAGCATCAGGATGTATCTGCACTCTGCTTCTTGTTTGAACTGCAGACTTAGGATCACCAATGATTTGACTTTTGGGATGATTGGTGTGAACTCTGAGGGTGGGAGTTGGACTTACAGCCACTTCTGTGGGTAAGTTGTTGAAGTCAGTTATGACACCTTCTTCATCATAGGAAGCCCCTTCAAAGATACCTTCATTAGGATTTGTGAACATTTCAAGTTATGGCATCTCAGAGTCAACACAAACAGTACTTGGAGTAGGTTCTAGTTGAGCATCACTACCAGACTTAAAGTTGGAAGTACTGGTAGTGTTGGAAGTACTGGTATTCTGCTTTCCAAGATATTTATCAGCCAAAGCATCCATCTCTTTTCTGAAAGACAATACATCCTCTGAACCATTGATAGAAGTAGCCTCCTTTGCTTTTTCCTGAGACTTGATCACAGGTTCCTTCACTTATGTAGAAGGCTTCTTGGTATCTGCTATAGCTGCAGCAGACTTAACTTCTGTGGTAGGAATCACAATGAGCTCTGCACTTTCATTTTCTTGATCAATGTTCTCTGCATTTGAAGGATCTTGGGTACCTGCATGGTTAGTAGTTTCTGTGGTACCTGCATCAAGGTTAGCTTGATTATCCTTGGAGACAGGAATATAGTTCATAGAATCTGTTAAGTAATCAATGTCAAACATCCATCTATGTCCTAATCCCTGCACATTGGGTTTTTCTTCAAGAAAGTTGACATGCAAATTTTCCTCAACTTTCTTGGTCACTAGATTGTAAACCCTAAAGGCCTTACTATTCAGTGAGTACCCAACTAAAAAACCTTCATCAGACTTTTCTTCAAACTTCCCTAGAACACTGAGTGTATCAAGAATAGTTACATGACACCCAAATGGCCTTATATAGCTAACAATTGGTTTATGGCCAAACATAAGCTCATAAGGTTTTTTGATTTGAGGCTTGGTCACTCTAACCCTCTTAAAGATGTAGCAGGCACAACTAACTGCTTCTGCCCAAAAGGTTGTAGGTAAAAGTGAATCTGCTAGCATAGTCCTAGCTGCCTCAATTAGTGTCCTGTTCATTCTCTCAGCAACTCCATTCTGCTGTGGAGTTCTAGCATTGCTAAACTGTTGTTTTATTCCTCTATTACCACAGAACTCTATCATGCTCTTGTTCTTAAATTCAGTGCCACTGTCACTCCTAATGATTTTAACTCTTTTATTAAGTAGGTTTTCAATCTGCCTAATGAAAGTTTGAATCAAAGGTGTGGTTTCATCCTTCCTAGACATAAAGAACACCCAACAATATCTAGTACAATCATCTGTAATGACAAGGCAGTAGCTAGCATGGTTTATACTTTGGACAGATGTAGGGCCAAAAAAGTCCATATGTAAGGTATGCAAAGGTTCAGTGATTAACCTGTCTAATTTAGCCTTACATGATGCCCTATGTTGTTTGCCCTTATTACAGGCTACACAGGTTTGGTCATTTTTAAACACTTTTGATGGTAACCCTCTAACCAAATTATTTTCACAAGCTTATTCATATTCTTGAAATTTACATGACCTAACCTTCTGTGCCACAACTTAAATTCATCCAAAGTAGCTTTTGCAATTAAACAGGCAGAACCTTTTGCAGGTTCAGATGCTTTCATATCAAAACTGTACATGTTGTGTTGTCTGGGAACTTTTAGAAGAATCTGATGTTCATCAGGCATCTTAAAATCCGGAGTCAAAACAAGACATTCAGTTTCAGTAAAAAGCACCTTATGCTGCGTATCACATATTTGTGATATAGAGAAAAGGTTAAACTGCCCAAGTTCTTTTACAAAAGATGCATTGTCAAAATCTAAATTGCCCACAATGATTCTTCCTTTTCCAGTAATCTGCCCCTTGCTTCCTCCAAAGGTAACAGAACCTCCTTTGAATTCTCGGAAATCCTTCAGATAGTCCTTGTTACCAGACATGTGCCCAGAGCACCCACTGTCAAAAATTCCTCTATCTCCCATATAGCTGAGTGGATGATCCTGCACAAAAAGAAGAGAAGTTAGTTTCTCTTAGGAACCCAGGCCTGAGTAGGCTTGGGTCCGCCTTGTGGATCAACATATTTGAAAGTCTTATATGAAACTGATCCACTGTTGTTTTGGGATTTATAAGTATATTCATTTTTGAATGGATCCCAAGACCAACATGCTGAGGTCTTAACAGCAGATCCCCCATTACCCTTTACAGCATTTGAAGTTGAAGGTCTTGCTGTAATCTTAGCAATTGGTCTCCTCACAGGTGAATGAGGTTTATAAAATTGGTTTCTTTGATTCACCTGTGGTTTTTGGAAAGGCTGTCTGGGTCTTACTTGATTAACATAACCAGAATTTACATTAGGCCTCACAGAATTAAAGTTTTGCCTACCCAAATTAAGGTTCCTCAAACCAGATTTAACATTTGGTCTACCGGTATTAACATTGAAGTTTGGTCTACCAGAATTAACATGTTGTCTACCAGAATTAATGTTTGGTCGGGTAGAGTTAACATGTTGGTCTGGTCTGGGAGCATATTGGTTGGCATGATTTATTCTGTTAGCATTATTCCACACTGGTTTATTATTAACATGACCCATATTCACATTCCTTTTAAGCTCAGCTTCCCTTTTCATTCTCTTCTCATGGAAGTCACAATCTCTAATCAAATGACTTAAACTTCCACAAACAAAACATCTCTTAGGAGTGTAAGTGTAGCTACTCCTAACTTCTCTGTGAACACTATTACTTTTAGGTGACTCATTCATATTAACAGATTCCCTAGGAGATTTTGTATGGTTGACACAACTAGGTTTAACTGTTTGGGGTTTTGGTTCAGTCACAACAGGTTCACTTTCCTTAACAATCTTAGGTTCAGGACTCTCTTTGACTTCACTTTTTGACTCAGACTTAGAGTGGTCAGAGACATCACCAATGGATCCTTCAGTGTCATTAGATTGACATGTAGAATACTCACTAGTTTTGTCCTCTGAGGTGGTTGACTCAGGTATTTGAGGACCTCTTTTTCCATACACAAATAGAGAGTCATCTAACTCCTCTTTTTCAAGAGGAGTGTAGTCTCCACTCAATGGATGTGGAACTCCCTTATAATCATCAGCCTTAACAAACCGATTATATAAAGGTTTACCTTCATAGTCATCCTCTCTATGCTTAAATATAGCCTTTTTCTCATCCTCCTCATACCCTAAGCCATGTTTCTTATTTGACTTCACTTGAGAATCCCAACATTTAAACAGATTGTTATTTGAATTATTCCACTGGTCTACACGTTTTTGCAAATCATTCCTTTCCTTTTGTATTCTTAGGCCAATTCTTCTATATTTTTTAAGTTTTTCATCTTGCTCATATATTTTATTAGCCTGAAAGAATAGTTTTTCATTTAAATCAGCATGTTGTTTCTGAAGGGTGCCTTTTTGTGCTTCTAATGTTTTTAGAGCATTTTTATAAGCTAAAATTTGTGCTTCTTGGTCACCTATCAGTGTCAACTGCTCATTACACAAAGCCTTAACATGATTATAGGAATCAGTACATAATTTGGAACATAGTGATACCTCATTACTAGAACCAATTGCCATGAGTGCATGACTGGACTCTTCAGTCTCCTTTGTGTGCTCATTCCAGTTAATAGCTCCAGCTTCCAATGTCACCATACTCATCTGATTTCTTTCCAGCTTGTCATCCTCTGCATCACTCTTCCTATACCCATCAGTAGACTTCTTCTCCGGGCAATCTCTAGAAAAGTTTCCATGCTTATGACAATTGAAGCATTCAACTATCCTCCTAGTGTACCCAACTGGAGACTTGTTGTTGAACTTAATGGACCTCTCATACTGCTTTTGAAACCTTTTTACCCTCAGAGCAATCATTGCAATGTGCCATTTGATGTCCATATCTTCTTCCTCAGCATCATTTATCTGCTCCAAATCTTCACTGATAAAGCTCTCATCTTCTTGTTGATTGGAGAAGAATGAGTGAATCACCTCATCTGCAAAGCCTGTAGGAGCAGTTCTTTCCCTTGTAGAAGCTTCATAAACACCAGACTTAACACTGCCAGACTTAACCTTGTAAGTTGTTCCTTTGTTTTGAGACACAAAAGCAACATTTAAAGAACTAGGAGATGTCTGAGTGGTTTCATTGATGACCCGTTCAAAAATCCTAAGATTGTTGTACAGGTCATCTGGGGTCATTGAGTCAACTTCATCCTTCATCCTCATAGTCATAGACACTGATGCGTGGTTTTGTAACCTTACAACAGGTTTTACCTCTCGAGGGATCTCAAGAGGCTTACAACCCCACCAGGCAGTGTACCTGACCGATGTAGTATAGTGTAGTGGTGAGTACGGGGGATTGATCGTTCTCCACAGGGAATAGTGTTCGTTAGGTATGAAAGACTACTCTAATAGGTCTAAGGGTTGAGGAAGATTCTTTTTTATGTTTTTTATATTTTTATGAAAGCAAGTAAAATCTCGGTTTTGAAGGAGTGGGCGGAATTAGTTGCTAGTCAACTAACCCAAATAACTACAAATGCAAATAAAGTAAATAACAAAAATGAAAATGTGGTGAGAAACTTATGTGTAGAGAAATGTGTTTACTTAGATTTCCTTACTCCCTAACTATCTTTCACCGGTTAATTAGTGTGTATTAGTCGCGTGGATGACGGGTGTATTCCTTAATACCATTCGTGGGGTGGCGTACTTACTTCCCCAACTCTACAAGCTCCTACTTCACTCCTATGTCGAGCCGGCTAGGAAGCTCCTAACATGTGATCACTAGAATTCGCTTGTGCATTAAATACAACCATAAAAACCTTTAGTACGCATTTGGTTCATGTTTCTTAAGACGTTCAAGCAAGTAACCGAATAGGAAGTTAGCCAGTTTTCTTAAGCCTAACATAGATAAACAATCATCCAATACAACTAATAACACACTAACAACCAATAATCAATAGCTAGGTTTCATTAGATCTAAGCAAACACAAGATAAATTTAGCCTAACATGTTAATCAAAAGACAAGAATAAGATAAAATCAAACAACACATAGACATATTGAATGATTAATTGATAACTTATCTTCAATGTAACATGGAAGATCTCAAGGCAAAAAGCCTTGAAAAAGAGGCTGAATTCGTCTTAGGGTTTTCTCCCAAAATTCCACACACTAAGCTCTCCTTAATGACAAAAAATTAGAAAACTATATATAGACTTTTGCATCTGACGGCGTCACCTTATGGAGTGTGACGCCGTCACCTCGCCGCTTCTAGGGTTCCCGGATGACCTTCTTGACGCCGTCCCTCTTTAGCTCTTCAAAAATCCATTCTGGCTTATCAAGGCTTGACGCCGTCAGCTCGTGAACGTGACGCCGTCCCCTTATGATTTAAGCCGTGACGCCCTTGATCAAGTTAAAGCGTGACGCCGTCAGAATTCACATGCTATTTTCACTGGCCTATCATGAGTAAATTTCACGTCCACTTTTTCTTGCCAAAGCATGACGCCGTCCAGAGTTAATTGTGACGCCGTCAAAGGTAACATTCAGCCGATTTTTGAGACTTTGTCGTTTTCTTCACTTTTATGCTCCAAAAACGTCCAAAATGCCTCCTTTTCCAGATTTCTCCTCAAAAGTACCTAAAATGACAAAAGGAACGATTTAGGGCAATATTTGATCAAATAAATACGATTTAGGGCTTAAATGACCCTTAAAAGCGGTACACTTTTCGCCTCATCAAATACCCTTACACTTGAGATTTGCTTGTCCTCAAGCAAATGCGCTTTTATTCTAATCAAAATACAAGTTAGGGGTCATTTAATGCAAACATAAAAGTAATTACAACAAATAATCGTTCCACTTCAATCATAATAAGCACGGAGATTACAAACTAGCACCTCACAAGTAGTGTTTAGATACTCACATCTCTCAAGTGTCATCAAAATAAATCTCATAAATGAAAACGGATAATATCTCTCACTACCTGTCATAGCAAATAGATTACCATAGGCTTGGGAAAGGATCGAAAACCTCCTCCACTAGGCGTAAGCACCTAAGATAAACTATCAAAGAGGGCTTTTAAATGGGTTATAACGTTAGGTGTAGGGAAAAGGAAAACACGGTTTTGTTGGATAAAGGATATTTTACTGGTGGCGAGTTAAAGATCTAGATTAATTACATGTACTATACAATGTTGCTAAGCCAAGACTCGACTCGATCTTAAGCTAGAAACAAAATAACAAAAACATAAAAATAAACATAAAATGAAACGGGATGGTAGTCCGTATGTTTTTTCTATTTTTCATTTTCTCATTTTTTTTGTGTTTTTCTTGATTTTTTTTTTTTTTTTTTTTTTTTTTTTTTTTTTTTTTTTTTTTGCATACACTTTTGCCCTACCATCCAAAATAATACATCATAGGGGCATTGCATTCCCCTTACACTTGAACTTTTACATAACTTTACAAATAACTAATCTAATGACTCGAATTAAGATAATTGAAAAACTTGGAGTACTTTTTAAAACATTTAGCACATATGGGGGTAATAAATGATGTTCTTCCCCATTACTCCATTACACTAGTACTTTACCCATGAGTCCCAATCGTCCCAAAACAATATGTACAAGGATATGACTCGACTTAGCAACCATGTAATCAATTAGATAATTAACTTGGGTTTAAACAAATGTTGTAACAATAATGCACTAAAAATGAGTGCATACAAGGTAGGCTAAGGCGATTTGGGTGTACATTTAAGTGGGGTGTAACAAATTCTTCCTTTAAGTAAAATGCTTAAAGGTCGAAACGAAAAGATAGGCTCTGAGGGGTGTACTAGGGGTATCGTGTACTAAAAATGAGTACAACGCAAAGGGTGTGGGAGAATTACTTGACCAATGTAGCCAAAGTAATTATAACAAAAACACAGGTGTAAAACAATGGGTTAATCCTAATGCCTCTTATCATGTAGCAAATCTAACTACACGAATGTAGTCTCACTTGTGGCCTTGGAATGGTCCTAACGCAAGTTCTAGAATCTAAGTGCTACCGGTACACACATCATAGCATAAATGCTTTTCCTACCAATTCTAGGGGTGAACCTCACATATTTGGGGGTGGAAATTTTTTTAGTGGTACGGTTTTTGTGCTAGTCATATAACTCCTATCCGTGAGACGCTCATTAAGATCAAAGTTTCACTCCTATATGTTGTAAAAAAATTTAAATTTGGCACTAAAATTGCCCTAACAGGTATTTATCTCAGTTTTATTACACATCTACTATTAAACAAACAAAAATCAAGCGTAATAGCATTCTCTAATCGTACTTTTACCCCCCCTTACACTTAAGATGAACATTGTCCCCAATGTTCAAATAACAAGATGTAAAAGAAAAAAGTAAAAGAATGAAATCAAATACTCCCCTGATTCGCTCGGTGGATAATGAAGTAACACGGTTAGATCTTCTTCCAAAGATAATGTAAAAGCTTCATGACTAATGCATCGCCAAAAGCTTGATTCCACATACATTTCCTTGTCCAAAATAACCTGTTAAACCTGAGAAAACAAACACGAAAACCTGCATAACATCGGCGGGATAAAATCTATATATAAGGATATAATGCTTGTGGAATGATAATTTTGCAGACTCCTGGAGATTATAAGTTATAGATTTAATAAAAACTTTTTATGAAAACAAAACTTTCAAAAATTTTCAGAAAATTAAACCTGACGCCGTCAGGTTATAAACCCTGACGCCGTCAGAAATGACCTGACAAAAATTTTCATTTTAAGTTTCCGGAAAATTTCTGGAAAAACCTTTACCTTACTTCCTGGAAATCCTGCAAAACATCATTATGACTCGATACAAGCATTTGACTCAAACAAATACGAATATGTATGCTATTTTATTATTATTACGATTCATGTTCGTTTGTGTTCTAATAAACCGATTTAGATTTCCCTTACACTTAACTTTTGCAAAATACCTTTATATGTAGTTAAGACGAAGTTAAAAACAACATAAAGCATTTTCACAAATTACTTTTGAACATGAATCAATACTAATAAAAATTAAACACACATACGGAAAATAAAATCAAACAAACAAATAAATAAACACATAAAGCAAATAAAACAAATAAAGCTTGGGTTGCCTCCCAAGAAGCGCTTTTCTTTATTAACGAGTCTTGTAGCTAGACTCAAAGTCACGTACATTACGTGACTCCATCATCGGTCACGGTTCCAGGGCCATTCTCCTTCCCAGTTTTATATTCCGGTCCTAATTTCAAACAATCCTTGTAGAAACCGAATATCCTTTCCATAACATAGTCTACCCCTTTACTTCTATCCTCATCATTCCTATAGTAGACCGCTTGTTTGAGCTCCTTCTCAACATTTGACAAGTGTTGGAATTGTTCTATCTTATATGGCATTTGGTAGCTTACTTCATCGGTCTCATCCTTAAATCTAACTATCCCTAAGGAAGGTTCATAAGTCATTCTAGAGACCTCAACAAATGGCTTTCCAAAAACCACTTGAGTCAAGGATGCATCGACTATTGGGCGGATATCTTCTACAATTACAAAGTCGGTGACATAGGTGAAGTTTCCTACATAAACCGGTAATCCCTTAACTCTTCCCGTGAAGTTACTCATCCAACCCTTGTCAGGGAACATCCTATACCCAAGTTGATTCTTCATTATCAAGTTGTAGTGGGCTCTAGTCATGATGTTTATGGGCGATCTAAGGTCGATGTAAGCTTTCCACACATGTAGATGTCCGATGTTGCATGGTATGTTGAGATTAGAAGGGTCGCCTATTTCTATGATTGGTCTACCTAGGAAGTATGGTGTCTCGGGGTCATCGAATAAGTTTGTATGATATGCGCGCTCTTCCTTAGTGGGTAGCCTATTGAAATAGTCCTCATCATCATCTACTTCTTCAATCTCACTTGTCCTAACTTCCTTATCAACCTCGACTTTCTTATCCTCATCCTTAGGTTCACTATTATCCTCATTCCTATCAATTGGTTTAATAGTGACAATGTTGACAAAGTGGACGTGTTTGGATGAAGAGGGGTCTTTTACTTGGGGTCCGCTATTTGTGTTCCTAGCGTCCTTATGTGGAGGTGACAACACTTGGTTATGGAGAGCTTTCAACAAGTTGTCAATTTTATTGGTCATCTCCGTTTGTTGTTGATTGAATTCGGTCTCGAATCTAGCTATCCGAGCTTCTTGAGATGCCATAAATTAGGAAATCAATCCTTCAAAGTTATTGGTACTACCATTGCCGGAAGGATTGTTGTTGAAAGTACGGTTCGAGTTGGAACCGCTTGATTGGAAACGATTAGGTGGGTTGGAAGAATTTGTTTGTTGGGCGTTTTGGTTTTGTTTCCACCTAAGGTTCGGGTGATTTTTCCATGAGGGGTTGTATGAATCACCGTAATGGTTTGGCTCGGGTTTGAAAGTGTACCACTTGTCTCCCGCTTCGTCGGTACGCGAGGATGCGTAGTCCACAAAAGCTTGTTCGGGGAGTTCCATGCAATCACGAGTGTCGTGGGGACCACTACATAATTCACATGAAGAAGTGATTTTGTTCACTTGGCTTGAAGGTTTAGGAGCCTCGTAAGATTTCATGAGAAACTTGACTTGGTCTTCAAGTTCTATGATCCTACGGTCGGAAGTGCTTGAATTGTTAGAAGGCAAAGATATTGCCTTGACCGTTTTATTCAAATCACGGGGATTACTCCAACTTTCGTTGTCATAAAGAGCAAGATCCTCTAGGAGAGCCCCTGATTGTTCCGCACTTAGATCACGTAGCTTGCCACCGGCCGATTGGTCAATGGTTTGCCTCGTGGAGAGATTGATATGGTCATAGAAGATTTGGACTTGGAGCCAAAGTTCTATGCCATGGTGGGGGACTTTTTGGAGTAAGTCCTTGAATCGAGTCCATGCCTCGTAGAGAGTTTCGCCTTGACGTTGTTGGAACATCAAGATATCATTCCTTAGCTTGGTAGTTCTTCCCGGTGGGAAAAACTGAGCAAGGAAACGAGTGGTGAGATCATCCCAAGAGGTAATGGATCCTGCGGGTTGACGTTCTAGCCACTGACTAGCTTGGTCCCGCAAAGAGAATTGGAAGAGACGCAATCGGGTCGTCTCTCGAGTGGCAACATCAAGGTCTATAGAATCAACGATTTTAAGAAAGTCCTTGAGATGTTGATTAGGATCTTCAGAACGAAGTCCATGGAATGCGCATCCACTTTGCACCAACCGGATGGTGTCGGATCGCAAGGGTGTGATATTGGCTCCTTGAGTGAGCTCAATGGTGTTTCGATAGCCATGGTGGCTAGGACGGGAATACTCTCCTAAAGTACGGGCTCTAGGAGGTGGTGGTGGTTGTTGTGGTGGTGGGTTGTGGGGGTTAAGGATATTACCATCTTCCATGATGTCGGATGGTATGGTTACGAACAAAGACACGAAGAAAATAGATAGACTAAAGAAAACCTAGAAAAATAAAATAAAAATCTCACTAGAAAGGAATCTAGTGAGTAGACCTAATAGAAATAAAAATTCAACCTAAACAATAACTATTCCCCGGCAGCGGCGCCAAAAACTTGATGCGTGGTTTTGTAACCTTACAACAGGTTTTACCTCTCGAGGGATCTCAAGAGGCTTACAACCCCACCAGGCAGTGTACCTGACCGATGTAGTATAGTGTAGTGGTAAGTACGGGGGATTGATCGTTCTCCACAGGGAATAGTGTTCGTTAGGTATGAAAGACTACTCTAATAGGTCTAAGGGTTGAGGAAGATTCTTTTTTATGTTTTTATATTTTTATGAAAGCAAGTAAAATCTCGGTTTTGAAGGAGTGGGCGGAATTAGTTGCTAGTCAACTAACCCAAATAACTACAAATGCAAATAAAGTAAATAACAAAAATGAAAATGTGGTGAGAAACTTATGTGTAGAGAAATGTGTTTACTTAGATTTCCTTACTCCCTAACTATCTTTCACCGGTTAATTAGTGTGTATTAGTCGCGTGGATGACGGGTGTATTCCTTAATACCATTCGTGGGGTGGCGTACTTACTTCCCCAACTCTACAAGCTCCTACTTCACTCCTATGTCGAGCCGGCTAGGAAGCTCCTAACATGGGATCACTAGAATTCGCTTGTGCATTAAATACAACCATAAAAACCTTTAGTACGCATTTGGTTCATGTTTCTTAAGATGTTCAAGCAAGTTACCGAATAGGAAGTTAGCCAGTTTTCTTAAGCCTAACATAGATAAACAATCATCCAATACAACTAATAACACACTAACAACCAATAATCAATAGCTAGGTTTCATTAGATCTAAGCAAACACAAGATAAATTTAGCCTAACATGTTAATCAAAAGACAAGAATAAGATAAAATCAAACAACACATAGACATATTGAATGATTAATTGATAACTTATCTTCAATGTAACATGGAAGATCTCAAGGCAAAAAGCCTTGAAAAAGAGGCTGAATTCGTCTTAGGGTTTTCTCCCAAAATTCCACACACTAAGCTCTCCTTAATGACAAAAAATTAGAAAACTATATATAGACTTTTGCATCTGACGGCGTCACCTTATGGAGTGTGACGCCGTCACCTCGCCGCTTCTAGGGTTCCCGGATGACCTTCTTGACGCCGTCCCTCTTTAGCTCTTCAAAAATCCATTCTGGCTTATCAAGGCTTGACGCCGTCAGCTCGTGAACGTGACGCCGTCCCCTTATGATTTAAGCCGTGACGCCCTTGATCAAGTTAAAGCGTGACGCCGTCAGAATTCACATGCTATTTTCACTGGCCTATCATGAGTAAATTTCACGTCCACTTTTTCTTGCCAAAGCATGACGCCGTCCAGAGTTAATTGTGACGCCGTCAAAGGTAACATTCAGCCGATTTTTGAGACTTTGTCGTTTTCTTCACTTTTATGCTCCAAAAACGTCCAAAATGCCTCCTTTTCCAGATTTCTCCTCAAAAGTACCTAAAATGACAAAAGGAACGATTTAGGGCAATATTTGATCAAATAAATACGATTTAGGGCTTAAATGACCCCTTAAAAGCGGTACACTTTTCGCCTCATCAGACACATTTACCCATTCTGGTGGTAGAGACCTAAGAAACTTGTTATTGGCATCCACATTAGATACAACAACACCATGTACTTCTAGTTGTGACAGAAGATGTTGAAATCTATCATAACCCTTTTCCAATCCTTCAGCCTTTGACACACTGAATGTTTCAAATTGCTGTTTGAGAACAGCTTTCTACATCTTTTTAGAGTTTGCATTCCCACCAAAACGTTTCTTAATTGCTTCCCAAATCTCCTTGGCATATATCATCCCATGAAACCTTTGTAGATGCTCCTTTGGAATAGCCATAAATAGCAAGGTTCTAGACTTCTTCTCTTTTTCCACAGCCCGTATCTCCTCAGCAGTCAATGGTGGTAATATTCTAATCTGCCCATCAGTACCAACTGAAACCCTTTTCTTAGAATTTCCCTTCTGAATAACCTTCCAAACATCACTGTCAATGTATTCCAAGTAATGTTCCAACTCCATGGCCCATATGTCGTATTCTTCTCTTTTCAGTATTGGAAGCTTAATGTTGGATATGGTGGTGGTTGTAGGGATGGTTGGTTATGATTTAGAGGTGCTAGTTTCAGGGTTTTCTTCTTCATGGTTTGATCTCTCGTCCTCACTGTTATGGTTTGAAAAAGTTTCAGTATTGATTGGTTGCTCAAGGCCAGACATTGTGTAGGGTGAATTGATTGAGAATTTGTTTGTGGTGTTGTATTCTTCGAACTCAGAGTCTCTCTAAAGGCTCTGATACCACTTGTTGGTCCACGATTTGTATGGATCTCTAAGTAGCCTTTGATTACTTAGTGGATGACTTGAATAAATCTAAATCAATCCAAGCGAGAAACTCTTACACAATTGTTAATGTTAAGGCGGAAAATTAACAAGAACAATGAAGAACACAGAGTTATCACTAACTTCGTATATTTTACTAATTCACACAATTCGTACATTCATGATAATAATCCTTAGGGTTCCTTTTATACTTGAAGGAAACCGTGTGAAAAGATATTTACGTATCTTCTATAAAGATACCTAACTCGTACATATCCTTTCCTAACTTAATACTAACAAACTTTCCTATCTTTACTGACCCGACTTAACATAACTACCAGACTTAACTATTACAAAACCAGACTTAACTAACAACAGACTTAATATCATAGCTACCAGACTTAACTTAAGTCTGTCTTCACTTGGTCTTCCTCGTACCTTGTGATAATTCCCAACAATCCTAATGGCCCTAATGTCAGCTACAGGAGAAAAGGTCTCCTCATAGTCAACACCATAAGTTTGGGTAAAGCCTTTAGCTACTAAACGGGCCTTATAGGTGTATACATTTCCATCCATGTCAGTTTTCTTCTTGAAGAGCCACTTACTTCCAACTACCTTGGCATTGGGAGGAAGGTCTACTTCAATCCAGACTTGATTATCTTTCATGGATTGAATTTCCCCATTCATAGCAATCTGCCATTTATCCTTTTCAGGATCATTCAAGGCAGCTCTATAATTAGCAGGTTCTCCCAAGATCCCCTAATATAGTTTTCTCAACCTCTACGTTGAGACATAGACATTCAAGTGCTTTCACAGTCCTTACGGATCTGCGAATGGGAACTACTTCAGGTGGAGGACCCAGACTTTCAGGTTCCACAGGAAGTTCGCTAGTGTTTTCAGAAGGTAATGTATCTTCTTGATCATCTTCCAGATCATAGATCCTCCCACTGAATTCTTGAGATATGAGATTTTTTTCAAGAAAATCTCCATACCTAGCAACAATTACTTTGTTTTCAGGTGGGTGGTAAAAGTAGTAACCCATTGTTTCCTTTAGGTATCCTACAAAGATACACTTTACAGATCTCTGTTGGAGTTTATTTGCCGAGTCACGTTTAATAAACGCCTCGCAACCCCAGACCTTTAAATAAGACAAGTTAGGCGTTTTCCCAAACCATAACTCATAAGGTGTCTTATCAACCTTCTTAGTTGGAACCATATTTAAAATGCGAATAGCAGATTCCAAGGCATAATCCCAAAAGGATAAAGGAAGAGTTGTAAGATTAAACATAGATCGCACCATGTCCAACAATGTACGATTTCTCCTTTCAGATACACCATTTTTACGGGCTAATTTATCTTGTTTTACATTTCATCTACAAATATACACGCGACGACTAACAATTGTTGGAGTATGCTCGTGTCATAATTAATAATTATATGGCTAGACATATGTGAGCATATGGGGTCACACACTTATACACAGAGACATCATTTTATAGATTGTAATTATCGTATTTACAATATATAAACGACTACGTAACTCGGGATCTATAATGGGCCATTAAATACTAAGTTAGACTTAACGTTTTTGAAGTGGACCAACAATGGGAAAGCCCATTGTGAGCCCATATAGTGGTCGGCCTAAAGGTGAGGTCTAGAGGGGATTATGGAGCTTGTTCAAGGGGCTAAGTGTAAGTAGTTTAATGATAAGATCAAAGGAATTTAATCATATCATCAACACTTATGACTTTCAACTAATTAAGAGAAATTACCTCCCCCTCCTCCTCTCTTTTCTCACGGCAAACACACACCCTCTTAAGGTTTTGTGTTTTTCTTGATCCCTTCTTTGCTCATTCTATTGTAGATGTATCAAGGATCATGGTTACGAGTTCAAGACTAGCATCAAGACTAGCATCGGGTGGTGATCGATGACGTGTAGTGTAGATTATTCATAGAGGTGATCTCCTTTGGTCACTTGTGGTTCTTATTCCATTTGATTCATAGGGATTGGTGGTGACTCCCGGATCACGCTACAAAGGTATAACTTGTTTGTTTAATTATTTGATTGATCATATAGCTATATGGATCCTTGTTAGTGATGTATTCCACTGCGTTTATTTATTTGATATGTTATTTTATATTTACATCACCTATAGTGGTATCAGAGCCATCATATGATGTCATATGATCATCAAGTATGCGTAAAAATGGCTAAAAACGTGTGTTTTTAATGGATTTAAAAGAATGATTTCTAAACAGCCCCCATGGCTTATTTTTTGTAAATATGCCGACCCATATGGGGTCTAATAATCTGGACTTTTTGATCCTATGGCCATTTGTTATGCATACATTAATTGTTTACTTGTTCGGTACCCGTAAAATGGCCTAAAAACGCGTTTTTTTGATAGATTTGTAACCCGATTTCAAATCAGCCCATGAGGCTTAATTTTATGTGGAAAAATGATGTTAAGAAGGTCCTAATATCAGTGGGTTTTGAGTCTATGGCCATTTGACACGCGTACCATTCGGGGTTTTAATTCTTGTTAATTAATTTCTTCGATTCGTTGGCTAACAATTTAATTCTTGTTATTTATTTTGTTGTCCATGGAAAATACATGCATGTTTGTCCATGGAGTTAGCCAACACCTTGTAATGATCATAATTTTAATGTATTATTATGTGTATATGCAAAGCCGATGAAAACCTAGACCACTTATGCATTGTGATGTTGTGATTGTTGGTTGTTTTGTTTGTTTTTGGGGCTTGCCATTGTTTCGGCACTTTTGTAATGTATTTCATTTTGGTTTTGCCATTGTTTGGGCATTTTTACAGTAGATAGAAACTAGATTAGATGCACTTTACTTTATATATCTTGTAACCATAAGCATGGAAGCAAATGGCAAAAGAATGAAGAGTTTTGGACCAAAAGTAGCTACTGGACACCTGATGGGAAAATGCGATTTCCAGGAGATTGGTAAGGTATTTTTGGCTAAATTTTTTTGTGCAGGTCCACATGACATAGGCCTACAACTTTGTCAACTGGGCCGAAGCATGAGGAGGTCATCTTCTAGGAGATTTGGGCCTTGCAAGACAGAAAAACTGGGCTGACAGAATCATGTTTTCATGTGCATTATGGGCCTTTACTTGCCCATGATTGTCTTGGGGCAAGTGGGAGCCCTCCGTGTGGTTGTGCTATATGTCCCTAGTTGACTCTTGGTTCTTGTGATGGCTCACAAGACCAAGTATATGATTTTCATCGGTTGAGGCTTTGCATATTGTGGTTGTATGTTTGTTTGGTTGTTTTATGTATGTTGTGACTACATGTAAAAAGGAAATTGTTTTCTTAAAACTTGAAACGAAACATAAACCATTTTGAACTAAGTCTTATGATTTAGTTTAACTAAGTTTAAATATGATTTGAAACTTAAAAATCATTGTTTTCTAAATAACACTTAAACTAGTTAAGGTTGCTTATTTATTTATTTATTGTTTTGTCCAAACTTAATTATAATCCACTTAGGATTTATATTAGTCTTGAAAATGGATAACTTGACTCACATAAATTAAAACTGTTGATATAAATAATGCCTAAAAACATTATTAATACTTCTTGATATCTCTATGTTTTGATGATCATAAAATGTAAACTCATTAAACATAAACTTATCAAGTAAACAAGTATTTAGCAGAACCCCCATTACCCTTTACAGCATTTGAAGTTGAAGGTCTTGCTGTATTCTTAGCAATTGGTCTCCTCACAGGTGAATGAGGTTTATAAAATTGGTTTCTTTGATTCACCTGTGGTTTTTGGAAAGGCTGTCTGGGTCTTACTTGATTAACATAACAAGAATTTACATTAGGCCTCATAGAATTAAAGTTTTGCCTACCCAAATTAAGGTTCCTTAAACCAGATTTAACATTTGGTCTACCGGTATTAACATTGAAGTTTGGTCTACCAGAATTAACATGTTGTCTACCAGAATTAATGTTTGGTCGGGTAGAGTTAACATGTTGGTCTGGTCTGGGAGCATATTGGTTGGCATAATTTATTCTGTTAGCATTATTCCACACTGGTTTATTATTAACATGACCCATATTCACATTCCTTTTAAGCTCAGCTTCCCTTTTCATTCTCTTCTCATGGAAGTCACAATCTCTAATCAAATGACTTAAACTTCCACAAACAAAACATCTCTTAGGAGTGTAAGTGTAGCTACTCCTAACTTCTCTGTGAACACTATTACTTTTAGGTGACTCATTCATATTAACAGATTCCCTAGGAGATTTTGTATGGTTGACACAACTAGGTTTAACTGTTTGGGGTTTTGGTTCAGTCACAACAGGTTCACTTTCCTTAACAATCTTAGGTTCAGGACTCTCTTTGACTTCACTTTTTGACTCAGACTTAGAGTGGTCAGAGACATCACCAATGGATCCTTCAGTGTCATTAGATTGACATGTAGAATACTCACTAGTTTTGTCCTCTGAGGTGGTTGACTCAGGTATTTGAGGACCTCTTTTTCCATACACAAATAGAGAGTCATCTAACTCCTCTTTTTCAAGAGGAGTGTAGTCTCCACTCAATGGATGTGGAACTCCCTTATAATCATCAGCCTTAACAAACCGATTATATAAAGGTTTACCTTCATAGTCATCCTCTCTAAGCTTAAATATATCCTTTTTCTCATCCTCCTCATACCCTAAGTCATGTTTCTTATTTGACTTCACTTGAGAATCCCAACACTTAAACAGATTGTTATTTGAATTATTCCACTGGTCTACACGTTTTTGCAAATCATTCCTTTCCTTTTGTATTCTTAGGCCAATTCTTCTATATTTTTTAAGTTTTTCATCTTGCTCATATATTTTATTAGCCTGAAAGAATAGTTTTTCATTTAAATCAGCATGTTGTTTCTGAAGGGTGCCTTTTTGTGCTTCTAATGTTTTTAGAGCATTTTTATAAGCTAAAATTTGTGCTTCTTGGTCACCTATCAGTGTCAACTGCTCATTACACAAAGCCTTAACATGATTATAGGAATCAGTACATAATTTGGAACATAGTGATACCTCATTACTAGAACCAATTGCCATGAGTGCATGACTGGACTCTTCAGTCTCCTTTGTGTGCTCATTCCAGTTAATAGCTCCAGCTTCCAATGTCACCATACTCATCTGATTTCTTTCCAGCTTGTCATCCTCTGCATCACTCTTCCTATACCCATCAGTAGACTTCTTCTCCGGGCAATCTCTAGAAAAGTTTCCATGCTTATGACAATTGAAGCATTCAACTATCCTCCTAGTGTACCCAACTGGAGACTTGTTGTTGAACTTAATGGACCTCTCATACTGCTTTTGAAACCTTTTTACCCTCAGAGCAATCATTGCAATGTGCCATTTGATGTCCATATCTTCTTCCTCAGCATCATTTATCTGCTCCAAATCTTCACTGATAAAGCTCTCATCTTCTTGTTGATTTGGAGAAGAATGAGTGAATCACCTCATCTGCAAAGCCTGTAGGAGCAGTTCTTTCCCTTGTAGAAGCTTCATAAACACCAGACTTAACACTGCCAGACTTAACCTTGTAAGTGCTGCCTTTGTTTTGAGACACAAAAGCAACATTTGAAGAACTAGGAGATGTCTGAGTGGTTTCATTGATGACCCGTTCAAAAATCCTAAGATTGTTGTACAGGTCATCTGGGGTCATTGAGTCAACTTCATCCTTCATCCTCATAGTCATAGACACATTTACCCATTCTGGTGGTAGAGACCTAAGAAACTTGTTATTGGCATCCACATTAGATACAACAACACCATGTACTTCTAGTTGTGACAGAAGATGTTGAAATCTATCATAACCCTTTTCCAATCCTTCAGCCTTTGACACACTGAATGTTTCAAATTGCTGTTTGAGAACAGCTTTCTACATCTTTTTAGAGTTTGCATTCCCACCAAAACGTTTCTTAATTGCTTCCCAAATCTCCTTGGCATCTATCATCCCATGAAACCTTTGTAGATGCTCCTTTGGAATAGCCATAAATAGCAAGGTTCTAGCCTTCTTCTCTTTTTCCACAGCCCGTATCTCCTCAGCAGTCAATGGTGGTAATATTCTAATCTGCCCATCAGTACCAACTGAAACCCTTTTCTTAGAATTTACCTTCTGAATAACCTTCCAAACATCACTGTCAATGTATTCCAAGTAATGTTCCAACTCCATGGCCCATATGTCGTATTCTTCTCTTTTCAGTATTGGAAGCTTAATGTTGGATATGGTGGTGGTTGTAGGGATGGTTGGTTGTGATTTAGAGGTGCTAGTTTCAGGGTTTTCTTCTTCATGGTTTGATCTCTCGTCCTCACTGTTATGGTTTGAAAAAGTTTCAGTATTGATTGGTTGCTCAAGGCCAGACATTGTATAGGGTGAATTGATTGAGAATTTGTTTGTGGTGTTGTATTCTTCGAACTCAAAGTCTCTTTAAAGGCTCTGATACCACTTGTTGGTCGACGATTTGTATGGATCTCTAAGTAGCCTTTGATTACTTAGTGGATGACTTGAATAAATCCAAATCAATCCAAGCGAGAAACTCTTACACAATTGTTAATGTTAAGGCGGAAAATTAACAAGAACAATGAAGAACACAGAGTTATCACTAACTTCGTATATTTTACTAATTCACACAATTCGTACATTCATGATAATAATCCTTAGGGTTCCTTTTATACTTGAAGGAAACCGTGTGAAAAGATATTTACGTATCTTCTATAAAGATACCTAACTCATACATATCCTTTCCTAACTTAATACTAACAAACTTTCCTATCTTTACTGACCCGACTTAACATAACTACCAGACTTAACTATTACAAAACAAGACTTAACTAACAACAGACTTAATATCATAGCTACCAGACTTAACTTAAGTCTGTCTTCACTTGGTCTTCCTCGTACCTTGTGATAATTCCCAACAATCCTAATGGCCCTAATGTCAGCTACAGGAGAAAAGGTCTCCTCATAGTCAACACCATAAGTTTGGGTAAAGCCTTTAGCTACTAAACGGGCCTTATAGGTGTATACATTTCCATCCATGTCAGTTTTCTTCTTGAAGAGCCACTTACTTCCAACTACCTTGGCATTGGGAGGAAGGTCTACTTCAATCCAGACTTGATTATCTTTCATGGATTGAATTTCCCCATTCATAGCAATCTGCCATTTATCCTTTTCAGGATCATTCAAGGCAGCTCTATAATTAGCAGGTTCTCCAAGATCCCCTAATATAGTTTTCTCAACCTCTACGTTGAGACATAGACATTCAAGTGCTTTCACAGTCCTTACGGATCTGCGAATGGGAACTACTTCAGGTGGAGGACCCAGACTTTCAGGTTCCACAGGAAGTTCGCTAGTGTTTTCAGAAGGTAATGTATCTTCTTGATCATCTTCCAGATCATAGATCCTCCCACTGAATTCTTGAGATATGAGATTTTTTTCAAGAAAATCTCCATACCTAGCAACAATTACTTTGTTTTCAGGTGGGTGGTAAAAGTAGTAACCCATTGTTTCCTTTAGGTATCCTACAAAGATACACTTTACAGATCTCTGTTGGAGTTTATTTGCCGAGTCACGTTTAATAAACGCCTCGCAACCCCAGACCTTTAAATAAGACAAGTTAGGCGTTTTCCCAAACCATAACTCATAAGGTGTCTTATCAACCTTCTTAGTTGGAACCATATTTAAAATGCGAATAGCAGATTCCAAGGCATAATCCCAAAAGGATAAAGGAAGAGTTGTAAGATTAAACATAGATCGCACCATGTCCAACAATGTACGATTTCTCCTTTCAGATACACCATTTTTACGGGCTAATTTATCTTGTTTTACATTTCATCTACAAATATACACGCGACGACTAACAATTGTTGGAGTATGCTCGTGTCATAATTAATAATTATATGGCTAGACATATGTGAGCATATGGGGTCACACACTTATACACAGAGACATCATTTTATAGATTGTAATTATCGTATTTACAATATATAAACGACTACGTAACTCGGGATCTATAATGGGCCATTAAATACTAAGTTAGACTTAACGTTTTTGAAGTGGACCAACAATGGGAAAGCCCATTGTGAGCCCATATAGTGGTCGGCCTAAAGGTGAGGTCTAGAGGGGATTATGGAGCTTGTTCAAGGGGCTAAGTGTAAGTAGTTTAATGATAAGATCAAAGGAATTTAATCATATCATCAACACTTATGACTTTCAACTAATTAAGAGAAATTACCTCCCCCTCCTCCTCTCTCTTCTCACGGCAAACACACACCCTCTTAAGGTTTTGTGTTTTTCTTGATCCCTTCTTTGCTCATTCTATTGTAGATGTATCAAGGATCATGGTTACGAGTTCAAGACTAGCATCAAGACTAGCATCGGGTGGTGATCGATGACGTGTAGTGTGGATTATTCATAGAGGTGATCTCCTTTGGTCACTTGTGGTTCTTATTCCATTTGATTCATAGGGATTGGTGGTGACTCCCGGATCACGCTACAAAGGTATAACTTGTTTGTTTAATTATTTGATTGATCATATAGCTATATGGATCCTTGTTAGTGATGTATTCTACTGCGTTTATTTATTTGATATGTTATTTTATATTTACATCACCTATAGTGGTATCAGAGCCATCATATGATGTCATATGATCATCAAGTATGCGTAAAAATGGCTAAAAACGTGTGTTTTTAATGGATTTAAAAGAATGATTTCTAAACAGCCCCCATGGCTTATTTTTTGTAAATATGCCGACCCATATGGGGTCTAATAATCTGGACTTTTTGATCCTATGGCCATTTGTTATGCATACATTAATTGTTTACTTGTTCGGTACCCGTAAAATGGCCTAAAAACGCGTTTTTTGATAGATTTGTAACCCGATTTCAAATCAGACCATGAGGCTTAATTTTATGTGGAAAAATGATGTTAAGAAGGTCCTAATATCAGTGGGTTTTGAGTCTATGGCCATTTGACACGCGTACCATTCGGGGTTTTAATTCTTGTTAATTAATTTCTTCGATTCGTTGGCTAACAATTTAATTCTTGTTATTTATTTTGTTGTCCATGGAAAATACATGCATGTTTGTCCATGGAGTTAGCCAACACCTTGTAATGATCATAATTTTAATGTATTATTGTGTGTATATGCAAAGCCGATGAAAACCTAGACCACTTATGCATTGTGATGTTGTGATTGTTGGTTGTTTTGTTTGTTTTTGGGGCTTGCCATTGTTTCGGCACTTTTGTAATGTATTTCATTTTGGTTTTGCCATTGTTTGGGCATTTTTACAGTAGATAGAAACTAGATTAGATGCACTTTACTTTATATATCTTGTAACCATAAGCTTGGAAGCAAATGGCAAAAGAATGAAGAGTTTTGGACCAAAAGTAGCTACTGGACACCTGATGGGAAAATGCGATTTCCAGGAGATTGGTAAGGTATTTTTGGCTAAATTTTTTTGTGCAGGTCCACAAGACATAGGCCTACAACTTTGTCAACTGGGCCGAAGCATGAGGAGGTCATCTTCTAGGAGATTTTGGCCTTGCAAGACAGAAAAACTGGGCTGACAGAATCATGTTTTCATGTGCATTATGGGCCTTTACTTGCCCATGATTGTCTTGGGGCAAGTGGGAGCCCTCCGTGTGGTTGTGCTATATGTCCCTAGTTGACTCTTGGTTCTTGTGATGGCTCACAAGACCAAGCATATGATTTTCATCGGTTGAGGCTTTGCATATTGTGGTTGTATGTTTGTTTGGTTGTTTTATGTATGTTGTGACTACATGTAAAAAGGAAATTGTTTTCTTAAAACTTGAAACAAAACATAAACCATTTTGAACTAAGTCTTATGATTTAGTTTAACTAAGTTTAAATATGATTTGAAACTTAAAAATCATTGTTTTCTAAATAACACTTAAACTAGTTAAGGTTGCTTATTTATTTATTTATTGTTTTGTCCAAACTTAATTATAATCCACTTAGGATTTATATTAGTCTTGAAAATGGATAACTTGACTCACATAAATTAAAACTGTTGATATAAATAATGCCTAAAAACATTATTAATACTTCTTGATATCTCTATGTTTTGATGATCATAAAATGTAAACTCATTAAACATAAACTTATCAAGTAAACAAGTATTTAGTTGGAAATATTCATTTCTACAACTTAATCACTTAAGGTATGAACAAACAAATGCCTAATGCATTGTATGATCAAAGGAACTTTTTCTTAAATCACTAAACTTTATATAAAATGTCACAAACATTTTATATCTTTTAGAAAAATATTTTTGGTATTAAATAAATATTCTTAATCTAGTATAAACTTATGAATTTAAATTTTCAACCAAAAATGGAAAAAATGTTCCGGAAAAAACTTCCCCACAAAAAGACAAATCTGAGCAACGTTCAGGAAGGGCGGCCCCCTTAATTATACTAGGCGGTCCCCTTAATTTTAAGGGGGCCGACCACCTATTTAAGGGGACCGCCCCGCTCCTCTAGGCTGTCAGATTTTGCCTATAAATACTGGACTTTCCCTGGACTTTTTCCTCACCTTTTGCACCCCAAACTTTCTGTTCTATTTCTCTCCTTATATCTTCCTAAATCCTTTGATCATATAATCTTAAGTTTTTGTTTCCAAGTGATTCAAGCTTCAATCATTCAAGTGCAAAGAGAAGAATACTTCTATCAATCAAGACTATAAGTATTACAACTTAAGTATCATCTTGGTACCTAAGTTGCTTGTTTAGTAAACTTTGTAAATCATTCATTTATTTGTGTATAAGGTGTGTATATTAGGTGTGTACATAAGTGATTAGATTTGTGTAGTAAGTAGAGAAGAAGTTGTATAAGTAGTGGTGTTGTAAAGTAGTAGTGTAGAAGTGTTGTAAAGTGGTTAAGAAGTTGTGGTGTGAAGAAGTGGTGAAGCCATCATAAAGAAGCCGTAAGATAGTGAAGAAATAAAAGTAGCTAAGGAGTGAAGAAATACAAGGTGTGTAAGAAGCTTAGCAAAGGTGTGAAGAAGTAGAGGCGCAAAGGAGAAGTACTAGGAAGTGAAGAAGTAGTGTATAGTTGTAAATTATATTGTAGTTGTGAAGTAGTTGTGGTGTGTAGTATTTGTGAGTAATTGTGAAGAAGTTGTGAAGCCGTCGTGAAGCCGTCGTGAAGAAGTCGTGAAGCCGTCGTGAAAAAGTCGTGAAGCCATCGTGAAGAAGTTGTGAGTAAGTCGTGAAGAAGTTGTGATTGAAGTCGTGAGATTGGTTCTAGATACTATTAGAACTCGACATTTAGCTTTGTGTCGTTAAACCGGTGTAAGCGAAAGTTGTGTAAAGTTTTCTCCGCCATAAGGGAGCTTGTTGAAGTAGTGAAGAAAACTCTCGAGCTAGGTGCTCGGGGAGTGGAGTAGGGCAAGGAAGGTGTCCTTGTAGCCGAACCACTATAAATCCCTCGTGTCTCGGTTTGATCTTTCCATCTCTTACTTATTTCCTTATTTATATCGTAATTACTTTCATACACATAGGCATATATAATTGTTAGTATTACTTAGAATTTGATTTCACATAAAGATCAATTTAGAACTCCATTTATAAAAACAAAACCTTTATAACTAATCTAAAAAGGATACACATATAATTAATAATTTTGTTCAAGTATTTGTTTTCACAAACAACTTGAAGTTAAGTTTTAAAAGTAAATAAAGTTTTCAAAATAAAAGAAAAACGACGTAAAACTATTCAACCCCCCTTCTAGTTTTCCACAATTGGTATCAGAGCCAGGTTAAACAAGATTTTTAAAATATACTGTATTTTAAAACTTGAATCGATCTATGGAATCCGAAAAATATTTTGAAGGGGAATTTATGCAAAAACCACCGTTATTTGAAAACTATACTTTTCTTGAATGGAAAAATAAATTTGAAAATTATGTGAAATCAATTGATCTAGATCTTTGGCATGTCATTTCGATTGGTGATTTTCAACAAAAAAAAACGGATTTTGAAAGTCAAACAAAAACGGATTTTGAAAGTCAAACAAAAACGGATTTTGAAAGTCAAGCAAAAACGGAGTTTGAAAGTCAAAATGATTGTTTCAAAACAAAGAATGACAAAAATAATAAAGCTAAAATAATTACTTATAAAGCCTTGCCGAGAGTTGAATATGAAAGAATATTCTTCTGTCAAACGGCTAATGATATTTGGAAAAATCTCTTAAACCTTCATCAAGAAGAATGTCAAGCCAAAGACGAGGATTTTGATTTTGTACATGAATTAGTTGTCCTAGAAAATTTGATAGATAATCATTTAGATAAAATAGATACATGTGCTACTAGTTCAAATGTTTTTAATGAAGGTATTAATGACGAAGACTACATGGATGAACTCCAAAGTAAACTCAATTCGAAATCATGGAATGACACAGACGAAGAAGAAGATTACTATCCGGTATGTGAAGAATCTAAATTAGATAAAACTCCAAATAAGGTACAATCCGAAACCAAACATTTTTGCTATGATCAATTCATTTTAGAATTTTCAAAATTAGAAAATGAGTTTAAACATTTTTGCAACATAGATCTAAAAACTATTTCTAATCATGAATCATCAAAAACTTTTGAAAGTAATTTTGAAAAAGAAATAATTTTAGAAGATAAAATGTCTAGACTTGAAAGTAATATTGAAATTAATCTAGAATGCAAAACATGTCAAGAATATAAGCATGAAATTAAAAGATTAAATGAAAGAGCAAAAATATTAGCTAAATTTGAAGAAAGTTCCAAATCTCTTAAATACCTACTAAGTTGTCAAAAGCCATTCAAAGATAAAACCGGTTTAGGATTTTGTTCGGATAACTCATCAACAAGTAAATCAAAACAAATTAGAATTGTAAAACCTAGTAGAGAAATTTAGAAATAAAGTTTTTTTTACAATGATTATAACTAATATAAGTCAAGAAATCCATTGTTTGTACATTAATACAAACTATTAAGGAATTCTTGTACTTCTTGGCGACATCCTCACCATGTGCATACAAATGCAATGGGTGTCCTCAACTAACCATTTCGGACCCATTAGAATCTGGGTACCAAGCTGTTTTACTTGATTAGGTGATGAACGCACAAAGGAATGAAACTTAATCTTACGTCAACCTAATCACATTCGAAACGTGCGTGTGAAGACTAATGAATCATCAAATCCTGAACCACCTCAATATCTCATGTGATAATCCATCTCAAGAAATAGCTAATGGCGTAGTGAAATATTAATGGTATTTGTTGAAAGAGCATGATGTGGTTGCAATTGAGACGTGAATGTCTCAACAAAAAGACGTCACATACATCAAGGCTAAGACATCAAATAAGTCATGTACAAGACATGTTCGGGTCAAGCCGCTTTGGTCTTATAAGGCGTTAGAAGCATGTTGTGATATACTTTCATGCCATGGTTATATTGAAGACTCATCTACCATTCACTACCTCATTTACCATCCTGGATATTATGAAGAAAAGCTGGACATAAGGTACGTTCTCTTTTTAAATTTCATGAATAATTACTTCATACATATAGTTGTGTTAATAATTGCCTTAGGATATGCTTAGTTTGATAGGTTGCCTTGCCTTTACACTTTTAGTTATATCCTATTTACGATTTAATTAGAAACCCTTTAGTTAGCCCCCTAAGCATTAAATGAAGTATTCACTGTCAAACTCATTTTGCGTTCGCAAATTGAATATGGAAATCTTCCATGTCCACTTGTAGAGAACTCATTTAGATAAAGCATGTAAAGTGGATTAATTGTCAACATGGAAGTAGGATTAGATATATCACAATATAACCCATGGATGAAGTAAACTCTTATAGACTATGGCATTAAGTTAGATAATGTGCATAATCAAAGGAGCCATATTAGCATATATCCCACTCTCGCATCAAATAGAATTTAGTCATCACTTTCGTATGATCACAGGATATGTAGAAAGGGGTAGCATGTGTCAATAGCCTTAACCAATTTTCTTGAGCATGAGATCTTTTTAACCACTCTTCTTAAACCTATAATTAATGATACTTGTTTTTAAATATGCAAAAACTTCACATTTTGGAAAAATGATTTTTCAAAAGATTATGACACCTTTGTATTTAACATCCCACCTTTCTTCCAAACTTTTGTCCATAGTTACGTGTTTATCAAAGTCAAAGATTAGAAAAATATGTTTTCTTTCCTCATAAAAACATTTTGAAATAAAACCAAATCTATTTCATTAAAATTTCTTTTCACACCCACATAAAAACCTACTCTCAAACATTGTTGAATAATGCTAAAAACACTTATTTAAATCATGCATAGTGATCTCATATTTGTCATCTATATTTATGTATATGACATTTATAAGAGAACTAAATCGAATCTGAAAAACCATTGTTTACCCATTAAGATCTTAATTGGTATAAGTCTAAAAGTCCATGCTATCACAACTTCTCAATCCTTAGCACATAGACACTCATTAGGATTAATTAACTAGCTTATTTCCAAAAAATGATATTATGTGTTACTTGGTGTTATACATATATATATATATATATATATATATATATATATATATATATATATATATATATATATATATACACATTTTGCTTGCTTATTAAGTAGGTTGCATGCTAGATATAAATAATTAATGTATTTAAATTAATATGCTTTGCATACATAAAGTATTAAATGATAAATTGCCTCAAAGAGTTGAACTTGCTTGAAACTAAACCCAAAAACACAACCTTTTCTACAAAATTCTGCCAAAAAACCCATTTCTAGTAATCTGGGAATCAGCAGATGGGCGGCCCCCTTAAATCCTTAGGCGGCCCCCTTAATATTTAAGGGGACCGGCCCCTATTTAAGGGGACCGGCCATCTGAGGGACGGAATTACTGTTTTCTTTTTCACTTTTCAGCCCATTTTATCCTACACTTCCCAAAACTCACAAACATATTTTGTCCTAAACCACCCACCAAAATTTACCTTCCTCAATCACACCATTCTTACACTATAAATACCCTTCTCCATCATTAATGCTCATTCATCCATCATTGGTGCTCATTCATCCAAACATGTCATCTCCCAACAACCCAAGATACAAACCTTCAAGAGTTGCTAAAATCTCCGTAAGACCCGTTTGGAGAAGAAAGCTTAACACTTGTCACAACACCAACTCAACAAATGATGTTGTTCAAAACCAACCAACACCTAAGTCTCATGAACCCCTTCACAAACATAACCAATCATCCACCCTTGCTCCCAATAATATACCTCCATCTTACCCACATGATTCATATGGAGAGCATGATCAATCCCAAAACAATAATCCCAATCTCACTCACACCATCCCACATCTTGCTCAATCAACCAATGCACCATCCAACCCAATCACCACTCTTGGAATATCCTCATCCTCCATATCTCCATCCTCATTCACTCATAATTACCCAAGCTCACAAATGTCTCCACCACCATGAGTATCACCACCACCTCCCACCAACTCACATGTCACCCCTATGTTGCATGTCCAAACATCCATCCCAAATGACAACCATACTCCACCATCATCACCTCCCTCTGAACACTTGAAGTTCATTGAAGAACTCAAGGAAGCCCATGAGCTTAGTGCTCTTCTTGCCCTACACCTTGCTCAACACAACTTAGATCAACCTCCATCTAGCTCTCCTTCATCACCCCACAACTTGAGTCAAATTGAAAGACATGTCAACAATTGTCCTTGTTGCATCTTTCTCCAAAAACAAACCATTGCATTGAATGAGCACTTCACTTGGATTGAGTATCTCCTCACAAAATCTAATCTAACCCTCTTACTTGAAAAAAATCAAAACCCTCAATCAACATGTTCCGCTCCAAACTCTCCACCACCAAACTCTCCAACATCTATGCACCCAAAAACATACCTCCATTAATCCTACTTTCTCACCCTTACTTAACCACCTTAATTTCAAACGCTCCAAGCTCAAGTTTTTATGTCGCAAGCAAGTCCGATGTCTCTCGTTGGCAATTTAGGATTTTCTACTTATTGTATGCTCTAAGCAAAATAAATGTTGTATCAATGATTATGTTTTTCACATAATCATTTTGAATTAATGCATGTTTTGTTTCATGTCCTTAATATTTGATTGCTATGTTTGTTGCTCTTATTCTTATTATTATTATACATATATGCTTGTGCTTCTAATATTTTTCTTGCAAAGTATTCCATATCTCGATTCCTTGGTGCCCTCAAACGAGGGGGAGTATACATCAAGGGGGAGCTCTAGTTTCCGACAAAATTCTTAGTTGAATATAGTCGGCATAACCTTTTTTATTCTACAAAAAGGGGGAGAAGTGAATGTAAACTCACTAAATACTTGTCCAAAAATAAAATTTTGGATTTAATGAGTTTAAGTTTTGTAATCATCAAAAAGGGGGAGATTGTTGATATAAATAATGCCTAAAAACATTATTAATACTTCTTGATATCTCTATGTTTTGATGATCACAAAATGTAAACTCATTAAACATAAACTTATCAAGTAAACAAGTATTTAGTTGGAAATATTCATTTCTACAACTTAATCACTTAAGGTATGAATAAACAAATGCCTAATGCATTGTATGATCAAAGGAACTTTTTCTTAAATCACTAAACTTTTTATAAAATGTCACAAACATTTTATATCTTTTAGAAAAACATTTTTGGTATTAAATAAATATGTTTAATCTAGTATAAACTTATGAATTCAAATTTTCAACCAAAAATGGCAAAAATGTTCCAGAAAAACCTTCCCCACAAAAAGACAAATCTGAGCAACGTTCAGGAAGGGCGGCCCCCTTAATTATACTAGGCGGTCCCCTTAATTTTAAGGGGGCCGACCACCTATTTAAGGGGACCGCCCCGCTCCTCTAGGCTGTCAGAATTTGCCTATAAATACTGGACTTTCCCTGGACTTTTTCCTCACCTCTTTATCCCCAAACTTTCTTTTCTATTTCTCTCCTTATATCTTCCTAAATCCTTTGATCATATAATCTTAAGTTTTTGTTTCCAAGTGATTCAAGCTTCAATCATTCAAGTGCAAAGAGAAGAATACTTCTATCAATCAAGACTAGAAGTATTACAACTTAAGTATCATCTTGGTACCTAAGTTGCTTGTTTAGTAAACCTTGTAAATCATTCATTCATTTGTTTATAAGGTGTGTATATTAGGTGTGTACATAAGTGATTAGATTTGTGTAGTGTGTAAGTAGGGAAGAAGTTTTATAAGTAGTGGTGTTGTAAAGTAGTAGTGTAGAAGTGTTGTAAAGTGGTGAAGAAGTTGTGGTATGAAGAAGTGGTGAAGCCATCATAAAGAAGCCGTAAGATAGTGAAGAAATAAAAGTAGCTAAGGAGTGAAGAAATACAAGGTGTGTAAGAAGCTTAGCAAAGGTGTGAAGAAGTAGAGACGCAAAGGAGAAGTACTAGGAAGTGAAGAAGTAGTTTATAGTTGTAAATTAGATTGTAGTTGTGAAGTAGTTGTGGTGTGTAGTATTTGTGAGTAGTTGTGAATAAGTTGTGAAGCCGTCGTGAAGAAGTCGTGAAGCCGTCGTGAAGAAGTTGTGAAGCCGTCGTGAAAAAGTCTTGAAGCCATCGTGAAGAAGTTGTGAGTAAGTCGTGAAGAAGTTGTGATTGAAGTCGTGAGATTAGTTCTAGCTACTATTAGAACTCGACATTTAGCTTTGTGTTGTTAAACCGGTGTAAGCAAAAGTTGTGTAAGGTTTTCTCCGCCATAAGGGAGCTTGTTGAAGTAGTGAAGAAAACTCTCGAGCTAGGTGCTCGGGGAGTGGAGTAGGGCAAGGAAGGTGTCCTTGTAGCCGAACCACTATAAATCCCTCGTGTCTCGGTTTGATCTTTCCATCTCTTACTTATTTCCTTATTTATATCGTAATTACTTTCATACACATAGGCATATATAATTGTTAGTATTACTTAGAATTTTATTTCACATAAAGATCAATTTAGAACTCCATTCATTAAAAAAAAAAAAAAAAAAAAAAAAAACCTTTATAACTAATCTAAAAAGGATACACATATAATTAATAATTTTGTTCAAGTATTTGTTTTCACAAACAACTTGAAGTTAAGTTTTTAAAGTAAATAAAGTTTTCAAAATAAAAGAAAAACGACGTAAAACTATTCAACCCCCCTTCTAGTTTTCCACAAAAACAATGATTAGACTTAAGTTAAGAAAAGTTTTTAACTTGTGCTACGAAGAATGAATGCATGCTTCTTTCGTACACGTTTTTGATCTACATCAAAACACTTTACCCGTCAAAATTTAAGTCATGTCGTCCAATTATGAAAACACTTGAAATTACCTTTTGGCTATGGTCAGACCTAGGCTGAATTGTAACCCAGGGTGACTATTCTCTAAGCGGTCAGACCCTGATATATTCTCACACGTTTTCAAATTGGATGACTTAATCGAGTTAAGCGATCGGACCCTGACCCGAGGCAAAGATGGGACTAAACATGCCTACATGACACTAATTGTTTGACACTAGATGCCATGAGTCCCATAAGGATCTAAGAGTTGTACATGTAATACAATTGGTGATCGTCGCCTACCAATTGAATCTACTATTGCTAGCAGATCAACTGATGTGATAGTAGAAGCACAATGTGGATCTTAGCCTTTTCGAAAATTAATTGTTTTAAATTCTAAACATGGGGTAGTTAATTTATAAAAGGATAATTATCGAAAATACTAAAAATGAACTTTGTAAATTCAATTAATGAATTAATGCAACACAACCGTAAACGAAAGTTTGTTCTTTTCTTGTTAAAAGTACGAACTGAGTCGCTCTTTCCTTGCAAGAAAGAGATTTGTTCCTATCCTTTTTCTTTATGAGGAAAAGCCATAATAGGAATATTTGAATTTCCCTAATTCTAATAAAACTCTAAGAACACCTACTCTAGAAATCGTGATATCTTGTAAAAGTCAAAACAGTTAAGTATAGTTACACATTTTATTCTTCCAAGATTGTTTCATAACCCTAGTTTCGGTTTTGAAACCTTGAAGAAATATAAGATATTTGGATAACTAGAGAACACGTTTTCTATAGCTACCCAACTAAAATGAGTTTATATAATTAGAAGACGGAAATATCAATAAAATCGCAAAGTGGTAAAGGCAATTACTAGCATGATTACCTAGCAGTTTGCCTTAACACAATAAACCTACTAAGGTCCTACATACCCTTGTGGTAGAGTAGACCAATTATAGAGGAAAAGCATGCCTATTTTCAAGTTAAAATAGCAATGATGGCTGGCCCATCATCTATATGTTAGAACTTGATGCACTTCCTTGAATACCTAAGTACATGTTTACTAGTCAAAGTGACTCACATTAGCAATAATGTGTAGATATTCAAAGAAAGATGGAAAGTATCCAATCGCCACTCACTCTCCACTGGTGAAGTAACACTTTTAAATGTTGTCTAATCTAGTGGGAGCTACGTGATTATATTACTGGTGACGAAACACATGTAATGTTGTCTAATCCAGTGGGAGCTGTAAGCTTTATTACCTTGCAAGTTGCCCATCTTATTTACAGATTGTCTTGAAATAATACATTACTTTCCACATGTTAAGCATCATAGTTTATATAAGAACCATTGCATAAATTTTATAAGATAACTTGTCGCGTTCCTGATGTTGCTTCCTGAAATGTTATCTATAAAATTCTTATGCATGATTCATTATTAAAACGATAAAGTTCTACATATCTATATTTTGATTTTGACTAAAAATCATATGTTATCTTAGACATTGTCATATTGCTCTCATGATGTTGTGCCATGCACAAGTGGGAGAAATCTTGAAATCTTAAATTGTGTGCAAGGTACAACATATAACAATATGACTAATAGTTTTTCTTGACTGAAAGGTAAGAAACTAAGATTCTACTAGGACTTCTACACATAAAATGTATGTTGCCCTAATTAGAACAAATATCAAGATAACATGAAAAGCTACTTCAACATATTCACTGAATTGTTTAGTAAGTATGATTATGTTTTCTTGTAAAGCCATAATCATGAAGTATGAAATTAACTTGAATCTACTGTTGAGGCCAAGTGTCGGCGCTCGTAATTACTTTAGTTGAATATATTTAGGTCTCTTGTAAAGACACAAACATAATTTCCTTTAATTGTTGAAAGACTTATAACGTAAAGTAAGACGTTGATTTGTTATGTCTTTTTGTTAAGACATGTACACTTACGACGTATAATATTAAATGTTTATGTTTTCTAGTCAAAACATGCACATGATGTAAAGTATGCAGTAGGCTAAAATTACTATTGATACCATCTGGTTTGACTTGGTTGGTAGATATGTAAGCCCAAAAGTATAAGTTCATCTAATGAGTTATGTGATAGTCTCACAACATCAGTCCTCATGGAATACCACAACTTTATGGTATGTCCATCATGGAAAATCAAACACTATTGATATTGTTTGATCTTTGATGACTTAAACTGTTTTACCTCCAAAGCTATCAAGGTTAGAAATTGGGTGTGCCATGTGTACACTCAATATGATTCCAACCCAGAAGGAATTTAAGACACCATTGTATTATGGCATGGGATGAATCTCATTATATCTTAATTGAAGTTTTGAATTTGTTAACTACTTAAGAGTAAGTAATTAACAAACTAGAGTCAAGAACTAACGGTGTATTTTGGATGTCCCACTTGAAAACAATTTATTGTTACTCAAGATGCTGAGTATCTAGAGATTAGTCTCTACATACAAAAGCAAGTGGGAGTACCTTTAGACCTTGAAGTTATTCAAGAACTAAATACACAACCTTCTGAGTACACTTGCTAATGTCATACTATGGTTGAACATGCATATGTTAAACCATAGATTGATATCTCTCATTCATAAATCCGTAAGGATACCTCTTGCACCTGAATGATATATTTTTTATATCAATGCTGAGGGACATAAGTTAGAGGATCATGGTGAACCTGCTAACTATTGAGATGCATTATCAGATATTGTATCTGATGAGTAGCTCAAAACTATGAATGTTAAGATGCAGCCCTTGAAAGATAATCACTCATGGAGCTTGATTGATCTCTTACCAATCAGTTAGACTGTGAAGTTAAGAATGAGTTTCTTGATAAGAAGACTCAAAAGGGTAAACTTGTACAGACATTTAATGCACGACTAGTAAAAGGAGTTTACTCGTACTCAAGAAATTGACTATGACTAAATATTTCTACCTAGAAACATTAAACGTATAAAGATGATTAATAGTCATACCTGTTTTCATGTAAATGAAATATGACAATAGGATATCAAAACACTTTTCTTGTTGATTACCTTTGCGAGGAAGATGAGTAATCAAAAGGGTTTATGAATCCATATAATCTTTATTATGTATACAAGATAAAATAATCCATGTGTGGATTAGATCATGCATCTAGGAGCAAAGATCTTGAGTTAATTATAAAATCATTAATTTGATTTTGATTAATAAGATTACTCCTAAGTGCGCTAAGAGCAAGTTGGAGCACTGTATTTATTTTCTTAAATCTCATATGTCATTAACATATTAGAAACAATATTCCATCTAAGCTAGACTTTAATCCTTAGCTTGGAATGAAGTTTCTCTTGAGGGATTTATAAAATAAGACATACAACCTTGTTATGCATATGTTTATTAGAATAAACATAAGCGGTTATTAAGTCTAAACATAATATGACACGTTATTGAGGGGAGTCTCAATGATCAATCTCACTTGATGAGATTGAACACATGAGTGAAAATCTTAAGTTCAACTAAAGGATTCATCATGTAAGTTATATTACGCATTGGACTATGTATATATCATTTGCATGAATGCAAGATGATTTGATAACAACAAATATCTAAGTGAAAGTCATTAAATAATTGTTAAAAGAACATTATAATGGACCTTCAAAGGACCAAAGATATGTTCAAACGTTTACGAATTTTTGAGGAACTCTGTTTTGTTTGCATACGCTGATGCTTATTTAACTGAGATGATACTCAACCCTAGTCGTGGTAGGATGTCATCATGAATGATGACATTGCAGACTAGATGTGCTCGACTGAGAGCACTAGTGCGTTATACATTAAAAGAATAAGAATACTTTATAGTTTGAGAAACTGTACAGATGACTGTCTAATGTAGGTGTTTTGCTAGCTTCAAACAACCTATGGAATGTATTGTTGCAACACTCGTCTTGTACTTGAATGCACACATACAAAGGACAATCATCATTCAAATCTTTCATGAGTTTTGAAATAAGTATTCTCAAAGTTTACTCGGATGACTACTTGTTGTCTTGTACAACATAATTTGATCATGGTGGGAACATCGGATTCCTACCTATGAGTAGTCTTATGCATATCTGTTTTTAGTATTTGGATAATGGAACTGTAAGCAGTCGTATTATACAATGAATTGATATACCTGGTATGATCGTCTTCATTTATACTACTGTGTTCTATATTTGCATGTTTAATCCATGAATAATTTATTTATTCTAAAATTATCCATTGTCGGTTGACGATACGGGAGTATCATCAAATTAAGGCTGTTAGTGCAAATATTACGATATTTAAACTAAACGATTTCTTCGGTTTTAATAATGACAAACATGTAACTTGTAATACATAATGTAAAATGTGCAAGTTACTTGTAAACACAAATCATCAATGCATACTTACATCAACACCTCCCGACGTCTCAAGTATGCTTCAACGAAGTCGTAGATTTCCATCCCGACATAAATCACTCAAGGTATGGACAAACAAATCTAATACTTGACAAATGATCAAAGGATTTTATTTTTCTAAACTTCACATTTTTAATGTGACAAAACATTTTTTCAAAAATATATTTCACAAATTATTTTTGAATTAAAAAGAAAAGTTTTATTTTGAAAAATATGTTTGAAAATCCCAACAGTCAAATTTCCCCCCAAAACAGCTCCTAACTTCCCCAAATAAACCTTTCCCACTAAAGACAAACGAAGGAGCGTCTACGGCACCATTAAATAGGTACGGCTCCACTAAATTTAGTGGAGCCGTCGGGTATTTAGTGGAGCCGTGGGTCTGTAACGGTCAGATTTTCCCTTGCCTATAAATAGTGGACCATTCCACACTTCCAACTTGATTTTTCCAGTCCTTTTTCTCTGGTCTAATCCCTCCTCACTTAGAAAACTTTCTTTGATCATTTGGAGAGTCTTAGGTTGTTTAAGAGTGATCCAATCATCCACTCAAGTGATCCTCTTCATTCCTCTTGATTAGCAAGAGAAGAACACAAAGTATCCAAGTAGATACAAAGTGTTGTCATCCCTCTTGATTAGCAAGAGAAGAACACAAAGTATCCAAATAGATACAAAGTGTTATCATTCCTCTTCATTTGCAAGAGAAGAACTCAAGGTATCCAAGAAGATACAAGAGTTATAGTTGTTAGGTCTTGTAACATTTGTTACACTCTTGATTGTATCATAGCATACATCAAAATCATTTTACCTTTGTGAGAGAGAGTGAGTCAAGATCAAGTGTGATCTTGTAGAGATAGTGAAGATCTCTTGAAGCCATTGGGCTTGTGTGATTGATCATGTGGATCAAGGGTAGATCGGGTAGATCGTGGTAGATTGGTGCTAGCTAAGATTAGCACTCGACATCTAGCTTAGTGTCGGAAATAGGATAAGCGACGTGTACGGTGTAGATCGGGTAGATCGTGATAGATTGGTGCTAGCTAAGATTAGCACTCGACATCTAGCTTAGTGTCGGAAAACAAGTTAAGCGACGTGTACGGTTTTCTCCGCCTAAAGGGAGTTTGTTGATTAGTGAAGTAACTCTCGAGTTGGGTACTCGGGGAGTGGAATAGGGCGAAGAGGAGCTTCGTGACCGAACCACTATAAATCATCGTATCCGGTTTGCGCCTTCTTACTTATCTCTTTACTTTCATTTTATTCTTTATCGCTTTATATTTATATTTGCATTGCGTTTATGCTTGTGTGGCTAGTTGCTTATGTTATGTTGATTATGTATGTGTCATGGTTGATTGTGCTTGTGTTGTAGTTTAATTTATTCATCCCTAGATGATATGTGATCATTGTTGACACTTTTCATATTACGTCACACTTGATTGGGTGTTTGATACAAAAGGTTTTAAGTTTTTAAATGGAAACGTATTCACCCCCCCCCCCTCTACGGTTTCCACAATTGGTACCAGAGCCACGTCGCTCAAAATTTTAAAACAAATAGTTTTCAAAATTGAGTACGATCCATGTATCAAATTACCCATGAAGGTGATAAAAATTTGAAAAGTATTTAGTTACTTAATACTTACAAGTTTTGTTGTTAAGTATATGTTGTCATACTAGCTTGAAGGTTTTCTTAAATTGATAAAAGTTGGTTCTGTTCAAAAACTGATGTCAGACGTACGACACCGTTAAATATAACGGACGGCTCCATTAAATATGGACGGTACCGCTAAATTTAACGGTACCTTCGTCTGTTTTTCAGAATTCGGTAATTTTCAAAAATTCGTATAAAATCAACCGTAAGTCCGTAGGAGTCGTGCCACCTATCTTTTAAACGTAATTGAGTCTACTTTCACTTAAAAATATTTTTAGAAAGTGATTATAAAGTGAAATTTACGGATGTCTTTAATTCGTAACAAAGAGTCTTTTCCGGTCATGCCGATTGCACAAATTTTTTTGTCAAATCACAAAGTGAACATCACACGTTGATGCATTCATGATTTCAAAGTGTTGAACTTGATCAAATCTTTGAATGGGGTGGAAAATAATTCATTTTCAAATAAAGTCAAACTAAGTGTACATTGTTATACTTAATACACAAAATGACGATAAGTATCTTTGTGTGTTATGCTAAATGACTATTTGCTTTTCTTTATGTCTTAGTATTATTATTTAAAACTTTTGTATGCTTATTGTTATCTCTAGTTGAGCTAATTTTATTTATAAGCATAAATGTCCTTCATGCCTTGTTGCTATGTGTCGAATATTAGCTTTTCGGCTAATGCGTCAATAAGGCTTAGGCTAGACTTCTTGCACTAAGTAGCGTAATTGATTTTGCATTGCATATAGGCATAGACCATTTTTCTTGCATTTGTTGCAAGTTTTTAAAATGGTTTAGTAACCTTCTTAGGAATAGAAACTAAGTTGGTAGATCATGTGTGTCGAAAGATATTGTCTTACACAATTATTTTTCAAAAGGTTTAAGTGTAAAAAGTATATCACCCCAAAATACTTAACACTTTCATAAAATCCGTAACATGATCTTTAAAACATTACATTAGTTTATCTTGTTTGACCATGGGTTGTCTAAACAAGATAAAAGGCCATTTTAATACATTAGTATTTAAGTAAAAGAAAATGTATTAAACTTGCATTGATCTAACACATATACAAAATGTTTTTAAACATTTAGTATTTTACGTATGTGGTATAAAAATGGTTAAAGTAATTATTTTTATATACTAATGAGGTGTCGAAAAATTAAGAGTATTATACTTAATAATATAAATAGTTTTTCTCAAATAAAATAAATGACAATTTCAAAGTAGTAACTTAATTTGTTATTAACCTCACACATACAACTAGTGTTAGAATAAATGGAACACACTCCTTAAATTTTTATTTTCTTTTTAAAAAAGGAGTGATTGTGAGGGTCAAGAAAGATCTCGAGTACATATCAATTCATTATTCAAATTATGATTGATATCATCATCGAATCTAATTGACAAGTTTTCGAGTGTGGACATGAAATTGGAGTCATTATTTGTTTAGCTTCAAGATAACATCAAATCATGATGAAACATATTTTCTTGAATCTACATACTCAATCACACTCGATTGTTATGAAAATAATGACGTCCTCTCAAGACGAAAATAATATGCATCGGATCATAACTCACACTTGTGTTGAAGATGCCATATTGAGCCTTCTTGTCCAATGGTTGTGTTCCAAACATTAAACTAATATGTTTAAAAGATGCATAAAATACACAACCAAGTAGGATTGACAACTTGGATGTTTCATCCGAAATATACAAGTAATTTACATTGCAATGCAATAAGTAAATGTGTCATTTCCGAAAAACCAAACACGAGCAAACAAACAACATATGTAAACTTTGCTCATGAACGACTCAACACTCAAAGTCACATGTCTAGTAAAAGTGTCACACATAATATGTTATTAACTATTATGTAAGTCATCAATCTTTGAGAATATCACATGTATTTCTCTTATCAAAAGATTGACAAAAGATAACTTATATCTTATGCATCTTATTTTCTTTGTAACATGAATGGTTATGCTACAAGAGAATACATTGCATCCTGTTAACAAATATAGGACATTAGAGTTAAATAATAACCTAATAAGACATGTGTCATTGCATAAACAAGTAAAATTGGTCATACACTAAAATACTTGTTTCACAAAACATTCGTAAGAGTGATAAGTTTCCTCTTAGAAAAGCATATTTGTTGAAATATACAATATGTCTCATTTTTAATATAATGCTCACAAGATCTATTGAGGTATGAACCTTCACTAGATTCTTTCTCAAGATATGCAAGGGAGCATTCTTGAAACACACACGATGTAGTAGGTTCTACATTGTATCGCATTAGAGTGTCTCTTGGTTCTAGGAAACCAAATCATGTTAAAATAACATGTAACAACTCAACAAACAAAGATGATGTCCAAGAGATCATAAAATACACCATCTTCATCAAATAACCTCTAAATCTCAAACACGAAATTAAAATATTTCGCTTGCCTTTGTTAGGAGTTGTGTAAGACATGTCATTCTCTTAATCGACCTTCAAAGTATGGTTAGTTGAGTCATATTAGGTCATGTATTAGCGAAATAAGCTAATATCATCTTTGCTACACTTCAATAGGCAAATATAGGAATTTGAAATTTTCTAATATGAGAATGACTACTGGAGAACCTATCGCACTAGAAATTCAATTTGACCTAACGGTTGAATTGCTTCCAGGAGAGAAGTTGGGTTTGTGGTATAACCCGTAAAAATGGTCGTGTTCAGCCTTAATTGAGCACTACTAGTGATTGTCTCATACTCATTCTCTAACTTGAAAAATTTTCATTCCTACATTTGACTAGAGATAGTTTGCATCGTTGAACTATATCTCCCATTAGGATTTCATCTTGAACAAGTAGTAATTAGGATCTGCCTTAGCAAACCTAGATTGCTTGCATCCCACATACATGTTTCAAAATGATAACATGTTCTCATAAGACATGATTAAATGTCTTCATGATCTTAAATGCTAAATGATTATCATGTTTTGCATGATGTTTGCATTTATTCCTTATGTGCATTTTACTTGATTTACTTGTAAAGTTTGCGCCCACACTATGTTCTTTTGACACATTAGGAATTAGGTATGCCCATCACTATGAACCCTTAGAAGTCATAGAGCCATACACTAGTGTCAAAACCCATAAGTCAAAGTAGTTGCGAAGTTACCCTAATTCCCCAGTCATCACTTCGCCTTCTTCTAAGTAATACACCTTTTTGTCATGGGAAGGTTAGGAACAAACCTAGTAGAACTCGGAGTAGGGTTGACAACTTAAATATTTCATCCGAAATATTCAAGTAAGTGTAACTTGCGATCGCAATTGTTAAATGTCATATCCGAAACATCATACTCAAGCCTTTTAACAACATATGTTAAAACGCTCATCCAAAGGACTCACGAGTTACTATATAAGTAATTAGTAGTTCCTTTCATCCTCGTGTGAATATACACGTCTTAAGATCCCAAACCCTGCTGCAAATCAGCACCATAGGCCTAGCTTTACATCTTTCAAAACCCCATGAAACACTCACGTGCGAAGCACATAGAAACCCTTAAATCAACCAAACCTCTCAACTGAGAATCCCCTTACCATCTCCGTCTAGGTCTAGGAATGATGGAACATTTTCCATAAATCTTATGACTATTTAAATATTTCACTGGAAATATTAAAGTCATCCCTCGTACCCCTCTTATGATTACTTGAATATTTCACTGGAAATATTGTAGTCATCTCGTGCGTCTCGTCTCACGACTCTTTAAATATTTCACTGGAAATATTGAGTCATTCTTTAAATCCCTCTCATGACTATCTAAATATTTCACTGGAAATATTAAGTCATCCCTCACATTCCTTGCATGATCTCTTGAATATTTCACTGGAAATATTGAGATCATCTATTCTATTTCGTGTCATGACTTTTAGATATTTCACTGGAAATATCAAGTCATTCCCTCGATCTCGTCCCATGACTGTTAGATATTTCACTGGAAATGTCAAGTCATATCATGTGTCTCGTCTGATGACTTTTTAAATATTTCACTGGAAATATTAAGTCATCTTTCACATCGCTCTAATGACTACCTATGTATTTCCTCGGAAATATAAAAGTCATTTCTTCTCGTCCAGTACCGGTCAAAGAATTTATTAGGTATAAATTCTCTCCTCGTGTTGAAAAATCTCCCTTAATCAGCGAAGATTTATTCGTAAAATCCTCTTAAACTCCAATGACAACTTAAATATTTCATCCGAAGTATTTAAAGTTTATTTAATTTGCGAAATGCAATTAAATGTCATTTCTCGTTCTCGACAAACGTTCATCGAATCCCGGTGGATTCATTCATAAAGGAATTTATTCGGTATAAATTCTTTTAATCTAAGGTCCAGAAAAATCACAACATATGTGAAATTTCTTTGTCAGAAATCTAATTATGGGTCAAAACTGACCTCAGCAGGTCACGGTACTCTTTAATAGGGGACAGTATCGTTATTTTTAACGGTACCGTCGGACCGTTATTTGCTGAGACAGTTTATTCTCACTGTTTCAAAACCACTATCGAAACACACTCGATGTAGTCTTGAACCAGAACCGTATCCTATCAGAACAGATTGTATCTATCTTCTGATTCCTAAGCCTTCTTCCCTTTCACTTCCGCATGGTACTAAACACTATCAATGCTTCCGCATCCCACTCATCTCACACACACTTCAAACGAAGACATTAGGATACGTTGAGATAACCCTCCTTCATCAACATAGATAACCCTATAACCTTATCACCTACCTCACAACCCTGAAGATTTTATCTTCTTAACCCTTAGGATATCTCCAAGTAATCACATGTCTCATCATATAAATATTCTATGAATATTCACAATGATTGAGAAGAGCTACGTGACTTCAAAGGTGAAGTTTATCGTATGCTATCCACTACTTGTCATGACGTTACTAAGCTCATCGCTTCAGTCAACGTTTGTTTTCCTCTTTATCTTTTACATCTTGTCAGGTTGGTCATAGATTAATGGGGAGCAAAAACATACTCATATAGTCTTTCACTAAAACACTCTCAAGAACACACAAATGTGATTCTTATTCCCTAGGAAACTTCCCTTTAGCTGCCCAGAACTAGGCTGTATAGGAAAATTCGTGACTTCCAGGTCACGGTACCGTTAAATAGGCCACGGTACCGTTAAATTTAATGGTACCGTGTGGTATTTAGTGGTACCGTGCCTATGTTTGACGAATTTTCACTGTTTCCTTTAGATCCCTGCATTCCTAACCTCAAACCTGCAAAATCTTGCAAACTCACATACACCCTAGGATTCCCTCACTACACCATAGGACTCTAACACCAACTTTAGTTCGAATCCCACAACTCTTGCCTATATAAGGCCTCACCATTGCAAGCTTATCTTGCATCTCACCTTCAAACCTCACATTAACATCATCATCACACTCAAACCTTTCAGCTACACTTCACTCTTGACAGTGACAGTTAGTCTAAGAACCTTCAACCCATAGATCATCACACTCAAACCTTATAACCTTCAACTCATCACACTCAAACCTTACAACTACTCCTCACTTTGGATAAGTGATAGTTAGTTCAACAACCTTCAATCCTCACAAATACACGAAACCCTTCATGCACCAAATTATCCCTAACACACAACTAGGATCATCCAACCTAGAAACCTAGAACTTCATTACCTTAACCCCGTTAGAGATATCCACCAACAATCCTGTTAGGATTACATGCACCTTTTCTTTTTCTCTTTTGAAATATATCATGCATCTCATTGTCAGTGCAAACGATATATTAACCTAAACCATCCTTTCCCACCTTTCCTCAAAGGGCAAAACCAACATCTCCAACCACATCATCATCATCCTCCACCTTTAGGATTCCTACACCCTTACCTCCACCAAGTCCACCACAACCTTTAGCTATCACACTAACCCTATCACCATCAAACCTCTTTGGACTTGGCACCAACACATCATCCTTATCACCATCACCATCACCACAACCTTTAGCTCTCACACTAACCTTGTCACCTACATCTCCTTTTGAACTTGGCACTAACACATCATCATTATCACTATCACCATCACCACAACCACTAATGGGTCATCCCATTATTTATCCCCTACAACCACATAACCCAAGTTGTCCTTGTTGTCACCACAACCAACACTCTCCCACCTTATGGAATCATTTAGGTATAACCTCTATCGAGTCTACTTTATGGCACGACTTGTCATAATAGTAATCATTTAGAGTATGTCTTATCAACAAACTATCCTTAACATCAATCATCTTAGGTAGATGATTATATTGTTCAAAAGGTTTGTTAGAACTTTCCTTCCCAATGACAACTTGGAATAAGTCATTTAGTGCGTCAGTCAATGAACGAATCTCGTTCTTGATTAGTGTGATTGAGTGAACAATTACACCTTAGGTTTTCGGTCGGGTTGTGACACTTACGTGGTAACATAGTTTAACCCATGCATGTCTTGCTATGTGTATTCTATCCCTATAATGTTGCTCTTATACTGTTATATATTATGCTGCACGAAGCTAACTGATGAACTCAAATAAGTACATTTTATTACCATCATTTATCCTATTTATTTGACTTGTTTTATTATATTATGTATGAGGATTGATACTTAATCGTTTACTTTTGTAATTCTCAGGTAAAAACAAGCATTTGGTGAAACTTGGCGATTTTGGACTAATTATGGAGCAAAACATGCAAGAAGTTAAGAGTCTACTGAAATGTACAAGATCAAGACAAATCTGCTCCAGATGCGCCGCATCTCACTTATTACATACGGCGCATCACTATCAAGATTTCACCAGATACGATCCAAGATACAAGAGGACATGCGCCGCATCTATTTATGGAGTTACGCCGCATCTTCTGGCGGTGTACGAATATTCCTGAATATATTAATCTTGGACCCCACGCGAAGTTAAGTCAATGCGCCGCATCTTACCCTCAGACAGAAACTATAAATACCCCAAGACCAGACGAATTTCGGAGCACATATTATATACGAGGTACGAAGACCAGAGAAACCTAAGGCCGAATTCAGACGAATAGGCAGCACAAGACACACCCGAACGAAGATACAAGAGCTGTAAGAAGGTGCTGCATGTGTTTAATTCATTAAGTAGTTTTGTTTTATTGTGTTAGTAAACTTTAATTCATCAGGATTGATGGCTTGTGTAATGTGACAACGGAAAGATTGCACTCCCTTAAAACTGCTTTCCCATCAATTAAAGTTTATATGTTGATGTCTTTGGTTACTACTTATTAGTGCATTGATAACCTCTGTGTTTATTAGTGGCCTGCGCATTTGACTACGGAAGAGAATGTGGCTCCCACGGTTGTTACTAAATTGATCACTTAGGAATAACTTTTAGACATAATTAATCATTAAGGGTTTACTCGCCGATAAGAATAGGGCCAACGAGAAAGGGTTAACTACATACACTTCATATAAAACTATCAATAAAACAAGTGACAATCTACTTAATCATCAGGACAAATCTTCTTATTGTCACAAGTATTTATCTGTGTACGTGCATGTCTATCGCTGATTCGTGCTCATTGGTTTAGTTTATTATTTAATTGCAACCAAATCGTGCCAGTCTCTCAGGTTGAACCCCCTTGCGTTAGATTAGGTTGTATAGCTAACTTAGTATATTAAAATACTAATTAAAATAACGAGATAATACGTTCCACTCTTAGTAATCGACACTCTACTTACCATTATATTCATACTGACCGGGTACACTGCTCGTTAAGTGTGTGTGTTATTGATAAGTCGGCTAAATATAAATTTAAAACTTGAGTAGGCATTAATACTGCTAAACCGCAACGACACATCGCACGCATCAAGTTTTTGGCGCCGCTGCCGGGGAGTGAATTGTTATTATCTGTTAATTTGATTAGTATTTTAATTAGGTTTTTAAGTTTTTAATCTAACTGCTAACTGTGTTGTGTATTAGATTAAATTGCATTCATTGTATTATTTTGCATATTTTCTGTTTTTGTGTGTTATTTGTTTGCTTTTATTTGTGTTTATTTTCGTTTGTGTTTTTATTTGTTTTTATTTTTCGTATTTTTTGTGTTCTGCTATCGTTGTACTGAGCTAAATCGAACGATACGGCGCATCTGATTTCTCAGATACGGCGTATTGCGTTTAATCTTTATAAAATACAACGCGTTTAATTAATTCGATACGACGCATCTTTTCCCCAAGATACGGCGTATCTGTTTTGATAAAAAAATTTTTCTCTAAACGTTAACGCGATACGACGCATCTGCTTTAGCAGATACGGCGTATCTATTATTTTAATTAAAAACAGTTTTCGAATTATTAAACAGATACGGCGTATCGATTTTTATCGATACGGCGCATCTTCTGAATCAAAAATCTTATATTTTGAAACGTAACGAAAATACGGCGCATTAACTTTTGTTAATACGACGCATTTAATTTTAATAAGTATATCGATTTTTGATAATTAAAACAGATACGGCGCATTCTAATTTCTAAGCGGCGTATCTATTTTCTGAATAAAAGTCTTATTTAATTTTAACGATTGTAAGATACGGCGTATCCAACTTTTTGGATACGGTGCATCGTCTGCAGATATCAGTTATTTTTATTCTTATATCCGTTTCTAAATTCGTTAATTTCTCTTCTAGCGAACAAATCCTACTGATGCTTTCGTGATTATTTCAGAAGGAAAATGGAAGGATTCGGAGAACTGATTGACTCCGACTTCGAAGCCAATTTTATGGATGGAGTATTAGTGCAAGGTAAATCACCCGAACGTTACGATGGGGACTACATTGAACTTAATGACCTTGATGGACCATTAGAATCCAATGACCTGTTCATGGATGATGCGGAATCTGAGTTAGAAGAAGGAGAAATTCTGGATAGTCCAAAAGTCAACGTTATTAATACTAGGAATTACGATGAATTTGAGGGATATGATGGTTCTTGGGATTATGGTAGAAGAATCCACGCCGATTGTGCTTACAATTTGCAATTCCCATGCATGATTGGGTACAAGTGTATTGACGCCAATTTCTTTCCTATTTTACCAATCAATGTCATGTCAAGAAGCTTTTACAATTCTATTATGAGAAAGAAAGTGGAATATAAGGGAAAGAATGTGGTTGGAGCCTTCATTAATGTCCCGATCTTCGTTGGACGCTTTACTATTGTTACTGAGTTCGCCGTTGTTGAAGACATGAATGCCTATTGTGACAGCAGTATGGGTGACGTAATTGTTGGGAAACCATTTTGTAGGGAGATCACTATTAATGCAAAACGATTTGAAGGAAAGATCACCTTTCAATGTGGAAGCGACGTTATCACTTATATGATGCCCCGAACACACCCTGGATTTAAACATGCTACTAATAGGTTCTGCTACAAATTTTCTCCATTCCTTTTTATTAGTAATAATGACATGAAGAGAGGGATTGAGTACCCATATCAAATGATGGAAGGATTCTACAAAGGAGTGTTGAAATTGGGACCTGAATATATACGTGACGAATTAGTTGCTAAATGGATCCTACGTGGCGATGAGGGAGCGCGATGTTTACGACTCCTTCAATGATCGATATTAAAGAGCTGAACGTGAGTCTAACTTGAAGACTCTGGAATAAAGACAAGTGCTGACCGGGAGACAACCCGGAGAAATTTTTATTATTCTGTTTTTGTGTCGAGTCAGTCAGGCCGCAGAGGATACGGCGCATCTCAATCCTGAGATGCGACGCATCTCCTGCACTGGTCATATCTTACTTTTTCTGCATTTTTTTTATATTTTAACTTTAAAACTTTTTATCAGTTTATTTTAATGCGGCGCATCCCTGGTTAAGGATGCGGCGCATCTTCTATTCTGATCCGTATTTATTCCAGGCTCGATACGGCGTATCTTCTTCCATAAGATACGGCGCATCGACTGACCTGATGATTTTCAGTTTTAATTTTTAAGTTTTATTTTTTCTAACTACTAATGTATTATGCAAGTTTGAACCTTTCTTAACTTAGGTGTGTTTTAAGTCTTGGTGGTATTTTAGATTTCTGCATTTCCTGTGGATACATCAAATATGAAGCTTAAACGTTCTAATCCACAAGAAGATGATTTTTGCTCTTATACTAATGGAGGATCATACCGAGCAAATCTCAGGGGAGTTTTTCTGTTCTAATTCTTTTATTTTCTAGTTTTTAACCTTTTATACAAACAACGAGGACGTTGTTTAACTTAAGTGGGGGGATTGGAGAATTAGAACACTTAACACTTACTTGTCCTAAACTTTTCAAAATATGCTTAAAATGTGCTTAATATATCAAAATTTAAAATTTTTAGCATGTTTTTGTTTAAAGTCTAAGTTGCATTGCTGCACACATGAAGTTATTTTCAAAAATTGTGATTTTTCAAAATTCACAAATCTATGAGTGTGTCGGTGACTTGTAAACTTTAGAACTTGGCTTGTATACTATTCGAGACCACCATAATAAGTATTATTTTATATAATTGGAATGACTTGTCTAAATTGGTAAAATTCTAGGATTACACCCAAATAGCCTTTATATGTTATGTGTTATTAGCTAACTACACTGGTTAGTTAACCCCCGTATAAACCCTTTGTTACTCTCACTTTTAGAGTAAGATACCACTAGAAAAACATTCAGAGCCATTCCTTTCGTTTCTTACACCTTTGTTAAAATGTTTTGTTACACCCTTACACCTTAGCCTACCCTGTAGATTAAAATCCGTGGTTGGTTAATTGCTTTAGGCAAAGTGTGTTTCTTTACATTACCTGTGTTCGTGTGCGTAATTCATTATCTATGGTTAGGTCGGGAAATTGCACAATGCAATTGGAGTGAAAGTAAATATTGTATATCTTTGAGTTTATTTTTCGTGTGTTTACTACTTTCACTATTACCGTTATTTCTGAAGTTATGAAAAACATGGAAAAATTATCCAGAATTATCATTATAGTGATGTGGTGAAATATTACACATCTTTGTTTATGTTCTTAAAAAAAAAAAAAAAATCGAAAAAATAGGAAAGAAAAAGAAAAAAAAGAAGAGATGGATGTTTGTTTTAACCAACTTATGTAAAGTTTTGTATTAAGTGGTCGATATCACCACTAATTGTTGTATATTATATTTATGGATTGAATGGGAGTTGGCAGTTATGGGAACACCAACTAAGGTTTATTCTTTGATTAAGATCTTGTTGAGTATAATTCGTGTCCACCTAAAGCGTGTGTTTCAAGTGTTAAAGCGTGAGTTATTCAATGATATGAGTCTTATTCATGGGATGGTTGGGATAGTGATTAACCACACTTAGGATTTTAATTTACCTGTTTTGTTTATTTTTCATTTTTACACCAATTTATATCCAAAAAATTATCCATACCCTATATTATTCTTTATCCAAAAACCTTTGATTTATTGAGATTAGGGATTTGAGCAATCTTAAGTATCGTAGTCGTGGATTCGACTATGTATTTATGATTTTGTCGCCCTTTTTGATATAATATTATTGGTAAAGTTTGGACCTATCTTTAGCCTATTCGAGTTAAAGATTTGAGCAATTGCAAGTATCGTGTTCGTGGATTCGATCATGTATTTGTGATTTTGTCGCCTTTTCTGGAATTTGAGATCGATAGAGATTAAGGAGAATAATTAACCCTTAAACCTAAAAACCCTTTTTACCGCTTTAGACTTGTTATTCCTTGGCTTTAGTGGAGGAGATGTGTATACTTGCCAAGCTTATGATAGAATATTCGTCGCGACTGGACAGTTAAACGATTAGATTTGCTTTTATCAAATTATTTTATTTTACTTCTAATTCGTTAAGTGTTTGGTTGTGTGATTATGACAAAAATGAATACATGCTTAAATATAAAAATAAATCCTAATATCTTTTAGGATACATTTTCATAAGATTAATTCTAAGGTTTACTTGGGGACAAGTAAAGTTCAAGTGGGGGGATATTTGATGAACTCAAATAAGTACATTTTATTACCATCATTTATCCTATTTATTTGACTTGTTTTATTATATTATGTATGAGGATTGATACTTAATCGTTTACTTTTGTAATTCTCAGGTAAAAACAAGCATTTGGTGAAACTTGGCGATTTTGGACTAATTATGGAGCAAAACATGCAAGAAGTTAAGAGTCTACTGAAATGTACAAGATCAAGACAAATCTGCTCCAGATGCGCCGCATCTCACTTATTACATACGGCGCATCACTATCAAGATTTCACCAGATACGATCCAAGATACAAGAGGACATGCGCCGCATCTATTTATGGAGTTACGCCGCATCTTCTGGCGGTGTACGAATATTCCTGAATATATTAATCTTGGACCCCACGCGAAGTTAAGTCAATGCGCCGCATCTACTTACTAAATGCGCCGCATCTTACCCTCAGACAGAAACTATAAATACCCCAAGACCAGACGAATTTCGTAGCACATATTATATACGAAGTACGAAGACCAGAGAAACCTAAGGCCGAATTCAGACGAATAGGCAGCACAAGACACACCCGAACGAAGATACAAGAGCTGTAAGAAGGTGCTGCATGTGTTTAATTCATTAAGTAGTTTTGTTTTATTGTGTTAGTAAACTTTAATTCATCAGGATTGATGGCTTGTGTAATGTGACAACGGAAAGATTGCACTCCCTTAAAACTGCTTTCCCATCAATTAAAGTTTATATGTTGATGTCTTTGGTTACTACTTATTAGTGCATTGATAACCTCTGTGTTTATTAGTGGCCTGCGCATTTGACTACGGAAGAGAATGTGGCTCCCACGGTTGTTACTAAATTGATCACTTAGGAATAACTTTTAGACATAAGTAATCATTAAGGGTTTACTCGCCGATAAGAATAGGGCCAACGAGAAAGGGTTAACTACATACACTTCATATAAAACTATCAATAAAACAAGTGACAATCTACTTAATCATCAGGACAGATCTTCTTATTGTCTCAAGTATTTATCTATGTACGTGCATGTCTATCGCTGATTCGTGCTCATTGGTTTAGTTTATTATTTAATTGCAACCAAATCGTGCCAGTCTCTCAGGCTGAACCCCCTTGCGTTAGATTAGGTTGTATAGCTAACTTAGTATATTAAAATACTAATTAAAATAACGAGATAATACGTTCCACTCTTAGTGATCGACACTCTACTTACCATTATATTCATACTGACCGGGTACACTGCTCGTTAAGTGTGTGTGTTATTGATAAGTCGGCTAAATATAAATTTAAAACTTGAGTAGGCATTAATACTGCTAAACCGCAACGACACATCGCACGCATCACTAACCCTTGATGTAGGAAAAGCCTTTGTAAGAATTTGATCCATGGATCCGCCAGATACTAAGGTAAATAAACAAGGGGATTAAGTCACCATAGGGGAGCATTGAGCTAGGGGGAGCTCAGGAGTATTTGAATACATAGCATGGATTCCTCTTCACAAGTGTTGATAGAAGGCTTCACTAGGATGATGCAAGCTCGCCTTTCGGGGGAGAAAGGATATTAGTGCAATAAGGGGGAGTAGGGAGTAAATCCAAGGGAGCGCTCGAGGCAACTACCTTTTTGATTCGACAAAAGGGGGAGAAGGAAGTGTAAACAGGTAACTTTTACATTTTACTGTGTGTTACGGTTTACATATTTGTCATCATCAAAAAGGGGGAGATTGTTAGTGCAAATATTACGATATTTAAACTAAACGATTTCTTCGGTTTTAATAATGAAAAATATGTAACTTGTAATACATAATGTAAAATGTGCAAGTTACTTGTAAACACAAATCATCAATGCATACTTACATCAACACCTCCCGACGTCTCAAGTATGCTTCAACGAATTCGTAGATTTCCATCCCGACATAAATCACTCAAGGTATGGACAAACAAATCTACTACTTGACAAATGATCAAAGGATTTTATTTTTCTAAACTTCACATTTTTAATGTGACAAAACATTTTTTCAAAAATATATTTCACAAATTATTTTTGAATTAAAAAGAAAAGTTTTATTTTGAAAAATATGTTTGAAAATCCCAACAGTCAAATTTCCCCCCAAAACAGCTCCTAACTTCCTCAAATAAACCTTTCCCACTAAAGACAAACAAAGGAGCGTCTACGGCACCATTAAATAGGTACGGCTCCACTAAATTTAGTGGAGCCGTCGGGTATTTAGTGGAGCCGTGGGTCTGTAACGGTCAGATTTTCCCTTGCCTATAAATAGTGGACCATTCCACACTTCCAACTTGATTTTTTCAATCCTTTTTCTCTGGTCTAATCCCTCCTCACTTAGAAAACTTTCTTTGATCATTTGGAGAGTCTTAGGTTGTTTAAGAGTGATCCAATCATCCACTCAAGTGATCCTCTTCATTCCTCTTGATTAGCAAGAGAAGAACACAAAGTATCCAAGTAGATACAAAGTGTTGTCATCCCTCTTGATTAGCAAGAGAAGAACACAAAGTATCCAAGTAGATACAAAGTGTTATCATTCCTCTTCATTTGCAAGAGAAGAACTCAAGGTATCCAAGAAGATACAAGAGTTATAGTTGTTAGGTCTTGTAACATTTGTTACACTCTTGATTGTATCATAGCATACATCAAGATCATTTTACCTTTGTGAGAGAGAGTGAGTCAAGATCAAGTGTGATCTTGTAGAGATAGTGAAGATCTCTTGAAGCCATTGGGCTTGTATGATTGATCATGTGGATCAAGGGTAGATCGGGTAGATCGTGGTAGATTGGTGCTAGCTAAGATTAGCACTCGACATCTAGCTTAGTGTCGGAAATAGGATAAGCGACGTGTACGGTGTAGATCGGGTAGATCGTGGTAGATTGGTGCTAGCTAAGATTAGCACTCGACATCTAGCTTAGTGTCGGAAAACAAGTTAAGCGACGTGTACGGTTTTCTCCGCCTAAAGGGAGTTTGTTGATTAGTGAAGTAACTCTCGAGTTGGGTACTCGGGGAGTGGAGTAGGGCGAAGAGGAGCTTCGTGACCGAACCACTATAAATCATCGTATCCGGTTTGCGCCTTCTTACTTATCTCTTTACTTTCATTTTATTCTTTATCGCTTTATATTTATATTTGCATTGCGTTTATGCTTGTGTGGCTAGTTGCTTATGTTATGTTGATTATGTATGTGTCATGGTTGATTGTGCTTGTGTTGTAGTTTAATTTATTCATCCCTAGATGATATGTGATCATTGTTGACACTTTTCATATTACGTCACACTTGATTGGGTGTTTGATACAAAAGGTTTTAAGTTTTTAAATGGAAACGTATTCACCCCCCCCCCCTCTACGATTTCCACAAAGGCAAATGTGAGCGTGTTGGTGATTTATTTGCCACACTCACATGTTGTTCATTATGATGAACATTGGATTGACCCAACCTACGAGTATTCACTACATGGATCGTCGTCAATAGTGAATCTCGCAAGAGGTTATGTCTCTTATCCTTAGACTTGAGATGCAAGCAGGTCTTGCATGTGTGGAATTTCATTCCTTGATATGGTTAAACGTTGTCCTGAATAAGGTAGTTATAAAAGCCATTATCAGGAGTGATATGAAGCATGTGAATGAAACGTGTAGTCAAAATAGGATTTGTTCCTCCACATGTTATGGAGTTAGATACTATTGGGCCCCTCAATGAATTGGACAGATGTTTGTATGGCCTTACCCAAATGAGATTAAGATGAATCTTAATCAAATTGGTAATCTTGTTCAATATCTATATCGAGAAACATAATGGTTGAAATATTAGAATGACATTTGATCCATGTCTAATGTTCAACACGGTATCTGTAACAAAAGGATAGCTGACATATAAACCATCTAAAATGAGACGTTTAAGAAACTAACCTCACATATTTCTAAGGGCATTGGCGTGTTGCTAGACGCTAACCTTTGCTTGTATAATTACCTGATTATTATGACGTCGCAAGTGAGAGTTGTTGGAGTATGCTCGTGTCATAATTAATAATTATATGGCTAGACATATGTGAGCCTATGGGGTCACACACTTATACACAGAGACATCATTTTATAGATTGTAATTATCGTATTTACAATATATAAACGACTACGTAACTCAGGATCTATAATGGGCCATTAAATACTAAGTTAGACTTAGCGTTTTTGAAGTGGACCAACAATGGGAAAGCCCATTGTGAGCCCATATAGTGGCCGGCCTAAAGGTGAGGTCTAGAGGGGATTATGGAGCTTGTTCAAGGGGCTAAGTGTAAGTAGTTTAATGATAAGATCAAAGGAATTTAATCATATCATCAACACTTATGACTTTCAACTAATTGAGAGAAATGATCTCCCCCTCCTCCTCTCTCTTCTCACGGCAAACACACACCCTCTTAGGGTTTTGTGTTTTTCTTGATCCCTTCTTTGCTCATTCTATTGTAGATGTATCAAGGATCATGGTTACGAGGTCAAGACTAGCATCGGCTGGTGATCGATGACGTGTAGTGTGGATTATTCATAGAGGTGATCTCCTTTGGTCACTTGTGGTTCTTATTCCATTCGATTCATAGGGATTGGTGGTGACTCCCGGATCACGCTACAAAGGTATAACTTGTTTGTTTAATTATTTGATTGATCATATAGCTATATGGATCCTTGTTGGTGATGTATTCCGCTGCGTTTATTTATTTGACATGTTATTTTATATTTACATCACCTATAACAATGTGAAGTAACTCACATTTATTTACAAACGACTCATCAATATGCCAACACTATATTTATTCTTGGGATAAGCAAACCTGACGAATCAATTGGGCTTTAACTCAAACGAAAACACTTTTTATTGGGCTCGATCTAACCCAACACACCCTTAATATATTAACGAGTTTTTCACTAATTATTCAACTAGACAAACCCACCTCAACATGGGCTATCACTATACGAATTTACTAGCCCGACACATGTTATAATTACTTTGAAGACCATTAATAAACGAACAAATACATCTTATAATTTATTCTCAATTACACACTATAATTTATATACGTAACACATCTCATTTATAAAACTACATTCTAACTCATAACTCTATTTATTTTCATCCCACAACTAATAATAAAACACACACTATTAACTACTCTTTTAACTAAACATAAAAACAATACACCAACTAGATTGTCCTCAAAATTCACCGACAACTCCCTAATATTCCATACTAGTCGACTATACATATATATATATATATATATATAGGGGAGCTTTATTTTCAGAACCCTGTTAAGTGCGGGAACTGCGAGAACTCCAAATTTGCATTAGAAAACGTGCATGTTCATATAAAACATGTATGTTTTCTTACATACACCTTAATACACATACCTGCGTATTAAGGTGTATGTAAGAAAATATACATGTTTTATATGAACATGCATGTTTTCTAATGCAAAATTGGAGTTCTCGCAGTTCCCGCACTTAACAAGGTTCTGAAAATAAAAACCATTTTGCATTGATCTGTTGCACTTAACAGGTTTTATATGAACATGTGTGTTACTCAAGTATGTGTATTAAGGTGTATGTAAGAAAACATACATGTTTTATATGAACATGCATGTTTTCTAATGCAAAATTGGAGTTCTCGCAGTTCCCGCACTTAACAGGGTTCTCAAAATAAAGATACACTATATATATATATATATATATATATATATATATATATATATATATATATATATATATATATATATATATATTTCTTTTCTTCTCCTTACAAGTCTTACACACATATATATTTTTCTTTTCTTTTTCTTACAAGTATTACCCAAGACATAAACATAGTACACATGGGATAGTCCACTTGTAAGAAAATCATCACCAACTTCCCATCTCATCCCCATGCACAAATCGTCTAGAGCTTATACACACTTTTTCTTTTCTTTCTTGCAAGTCATACCAATCAAAGTGTCACGTCTCCTACCCACTCAACTATTACCCCATGAGTATTAACATTATCCTACATATAGTCAACTTGAATGAACTTTATCACCACCCATTTTCTTTTCCCATGAAACCTTTCCAGTCGAACCATAGTGAGATTGGGAGAGCAAAAGTCAACTAACCTAGATGTCAACAAAATGCTTTTCTTATCCTTGTACTATGGCAGCCGATCCATGCTGTGATTTAGAGAGAAAAGTCCACTTCTATGGGAATCCTCAAACTCCCATCTATACTCATTTCAAGTCGACAGATAACAAGGAAGAGCTAGGTTAAAAGCATCTTCTACTATCATGCAAACTATCCTATATAAGACACCATAAATCTTAACCCTCTCCACCACAAGAACTCAAACACAACACACAAGCAAATCCCACTTGCTCATCCTCTTTGCTCACTGTCGAGAGAAAGGAAGAAAGAAAAACAAGCTTTGGTCATACAACAAGTCCCATAAGAATTCACAACTCTCTTCCTTGTTCCCATTCGACAAACACTCTTTCTCATCACCACTGTAAGCTTCGAGTACGCCTTAAAATTTGTTGTAGTTTTATCTTTTACATTGAACTTCTTATACATGCATGTTTATATGTTATGATATGATAAACTACAAACATGTCATTCCGGTTTATTTTCACATGACACGAACATACACATATACTCGACTCATCTTTAAACTTACTCACTTCTTGTTTTTGAATTTTAAACAACACGTAACTATGATGTTTCATGTCACTCGTTATACTTAAAACTTGGATTTAAGATCATTTGAGGACCAAACTTTTTTTACATACCAAGGGACTAATCTCCACCCTCCATCTTTATTTGATCTAATGGATGAGATTAATCCCAACAATTTAAAAAACCCACTTTCATCCTTTTTTTTCAAATATTAATATCTTTCAAACCGTTAATCGTTAAGCGAAAAAAAATATGCCGTTACGACGAGCATTTAATTATCTTTCTATAGATAGGCAATTTGATATATTTTCGACAATTTTTTTTTTTTTTCATTTTTTTTACGTTTTTTTTCGTGGCCGAAAAAATCATATATGATATATCATATATGATATTACATATCATATATGATATATATGATATATCATATATGATATTATATGTAATATCATATATGATATATCATATATATCATATATGATATATCATATATATCATATATGATATGTAATATCATATATGATTTTTTCGGCTACGAAAAAAAACGTGAAAAAAATGATTTTTTTTTTTTTTGTCGAAAGTATATCAAAATGCCCGTCTATAGAAAGATAATTAAATGCTTGTCGCGATGGTGTAATTATTTTCGCTTAACGATTAACGGTTTAAGAGATATTTAAATTATAAAAAATGGGTGAAATATTAAATGCTTTTAATCTCAACCATTGATTTCTTTTTAGATGGATGGTGGGGATGAGTCCCTTGGTATGTGAGGAATGTTTGGTTTCTAAAATAACTCGACTCTAAAACTTTAAGAAACTAACGAATGGGCTTCCATAAAATCTATATTCGACCTATATAAACCCCATGCAAACCTTACTATGTCGAGATAAAAATATATATATCAAACCATTTGAGGCCAATGTATTTCGAACTAGTTATGAGCATATCGACCTCAGTAGCTTACAGGAAAACAAAGAAATGAATATTAAGCAAAGTTATGTAGAATATCCCATGCATGCATATATATATAGACTTTCTTGCGAGAACCATCTTATCTGCGAGAACTGACAGAACCACCAAAAACATACATGCACGCCTTTGATAATTGTATTTTTGCACATATGTTCTAAAAACAACATATATGTTTTAAAAAAAAACATGGTTGTTCTAAAGAATTTAATAAGAAATTGGAAATACAAAATTTTTCTTTGAAGGTGTGCATGTATGTTCTTATAAGGCGTGCAATGACAATATTGCGGCCGTGTGTAAGGTTTTTGTGAAAACAGAGGATGAGTTCATGATGATATTGAAGAACATAGGTGGATACTTACGATTATTGATGATTTTCATGCATTTTTATTTTATTTTAAAAGGCGTGCATGTATGTTTTTGGTGGTTCTGTCAGTTCTCACAGATAAGATGGTTCTCGCAAGAAAGTCTCCCTCTATATATATATATATATATATATATATATATATATATATATATATATATATATATATACTAGTTGCAAAACCCCCCGATGGGCGGGTATGACTTGTAATTCTAGTTGTATTGTGTTTTTTTGCTAAATATTTGTTTTTGTTTTTTTTTTTTTAATTATTATTGGAAGGTTTTTTAAAGTATTTGGTTACTTTAGGGGTGAGGAAAAAAACCGAAAAGACCGAATAAACTGAAAACCGAAACCGAACCGAACTAATAACCGAACCAAATTTGCTAAAACTGTACCGAACCGACCTACTAATTCGGTTCTCGGGTTGGATATGGGTTTGGCAGTCTGAACCGAAAACCGAATTCATATAAATATATATATATTTTTTATATTTATATATATACATATTTTTTTAAATATATTTATATATATGTAAATACTATTAAAATGTTATCTTAATATAAAAGAAACACTTTTTATGCTTGAAATAAATTTTTTTTGCTAAATATCTATGTAATGATTAATTTTTTTAAAATAAATAGTGAAATTCGGGCTATTCGGGTCAACCCAAGAACTGAACCGAATTCAAATTCGGTTCTCGGTTCGGTTCGGTTCGGGTTGACCCAAAAAAAATTAACCGAACTAACCGAACCAAACTAACCGAACAACCTGATAACCGAACCATCAACACCCCTAGGTTACTTAGTATATTTTATTTTAATTAGCGGTGTACATTTATTTTAATTAGCGGTGTACTTTAATTTTCAACCACTTTAATTTTCATATCGGCACTTATAGGTCGGTATACTTGGGGGTGCTTGGATAGCTGCTGTAAGGGAGTGTTTGGTTGTGGTCAGGGGGTGTTTGGATGGCTGTTGTAAGGGAGTGTTTGGTTGTGGTCAGGTTTGTTTGGATTGATGTTGTAAGAGAGTGGTTGGTTGTTGGAGAATGTAGTAAGAAATATGACTAATTCATCTAGCTCGAGCTAAAAGTTAATGTTAAGTCAAGGTCAAATTTAACCCTGAACAGAAAGAAGGAAATTGGTGAACATGCTTACGTATGCCCAGTCAATTCCGTAAGGATCTTTTACATTTTGGTTGTTGATCAGAAAATCTACCTCTGGTAAAGGTTGGATGATCATAGTGGTGGATACATTTGGCAACGACAACAAATAATCAACAATTTAACCATAACAGAAGTTACAATAGAAGATCTAATTGAATGTCAAGATTTTACGGATATTTAAAGAGAGTTCGCCTTGAGAGGTACGTAAACTTGAATGAAATCCGCAACAACCAAGAACTCTACTGCCAACATGAGCAAAGTTCTTCACATCGTTGTGGAAGAAATATTGACGCACAAGTAGACAGCCCCTACAATTTGGATTAAATAAAAAAAGGGCCCCCAAAAATGCATACATCTCAATTCAGCTTTAATAAGTCGATAACTTACTGCCTAGCTGCGTGTTGTCTGAGAATAATGTCAAGAACCCTTAAAGCTTCCTGAGAGTTTATGGCTTCAAAATCGATCCCGATGTCAGATAGCTTCCTGAGAGTTTTCTGATTATGTAAGAAGAAAAGTAAGTCTTGCTGGGTTTTTCTAGTCTTTTTTCCTTACGGTTTATAGCTTCAAAATCGATCCCGATTTCAGATAAGGGGTTTGTTTTAGCTGTACATTTAAATATAATTAGTCTAATAAATAGTATTCGCGAAACCTGGTCGTAATTGCCGCCTCTAAAATGACATTTTAATCAATTTAGAGTGTTTATTAAAAAAACTCATCAACTATCAGTTTAAAAATGGTTAAGTTGTGGATCACTTAATAAGTCTACTAAAGAACTTACCCAAACACTCGGAGACCCCATATGTCGGTGTTCTCCAATGTTCTTCATGGATGCTGGTGTACTACTCGCTCCAGTGATGTGGTAAATCCTAAAACAATACAAAAGAATGCTTATAAACACGGATGGCTTACTTATGCACTTCAGTATCGTTTTGGTTTTAGTCATTACGGTCTAATATATCATGATAAGAGATGGAATAAAGTTTCATTACTTATGATGTATTTTGAGGTCTTTCCATCCGCTATGTTTTGATTAATGTTAAACTTCATGATATCTTGTCTACCAAAACTAATTCCAGAAAGCTCCTAATGGAATCTGGTTGATCTGGACAGCTGATGGGTCCAAAAACCATGAGACTTTCCATCTACAATGTGTGCTTCATATAGAAGATGTGGTCTTGGAACTTGATTAAAAACAGACAATAGACAAACTTTCAGAAATCATAAAGAGTAAAGGGATGAATCATATCATAGCTTTTGAATGGAAAATAAAAAAATAGTTTAAGTGTATAGAAGTACCACTATCGAGTTTCCAGCTGTTCTTAGAAAGATCTTGAATACGACTCCATAAGTCTTCCAAAAAATCGTAATGCACATGATTAAAGAGTGAGTGGCATGCATCTGGGAAGGTAAATAAAGCCACTAATATTCTAAAAATATATACAATAATAAACGCATATTAGATATGTTTAAATTGAATAAACTATATATAGTGTAAAGAAACCAAAAGAGAGAATTAGCACCTATAATCCAGAAAGCAAATCACATACATACATTTGTGACATTGGTTGCATGAAGAGCATGTTTGTTTCCAGATTTTAGACATTGTTCAAGTGTGCTGAAAAGTGATAACATCCCGCTACTATCCTGGGGTAACATTTTAACCACTTATTTAAAAATAAATCCAGGAATCATTAGATCACATCGTGTAGAGAAGCCATAGAAAGGTCCGGACGGGTCGGTCATTATGACAAACCATCTAACATTTATTGGCCCAGCTGTCATGCCCAAAACCTTTATTGAGGGCTGCAAGTTTGCACCTTTTGGGTTTTAATTTTATTTAACCTTTATTAGGTATAATTACAGAATAAGATTGCTGGCCTGAGTGCCAGATATCTGCACATGATATGATTTTTAGTTCGTATATGATGTTAAAGTAAGGACCAGCAAGATTATTGCAATATTAAAAATTACCCTGGGATGAACGAAGAAGTAATTATTGCCTATTAACTCAAGACCAAGTTCAAACAATTTCCCTTCTGAGCATACAGGTAAATCTAATTCATATTTATAAGTACTTTTTTTTACCTTGAAGGTGGAATGAATTATATAACAGATGGAACTTAGCAAAGAAAATAAAAGGCTACCTGCTGTTCTGTAATCCTCTGCCTCTCATCAGCCAACTCTTTCTTGCCGTCTTGCCGATAGATTTAAATAACTTATCTTTTCATCTTTCTTTTGAGGAGGTTCATCTTCTGGCTGACCTTTACCACTCTCCACCGCTAATGCATCACAAAATGCTATATGGGTAATAAAGCTATCCCTCCTACACATAACCAAACAAAAACGTTGTTAAATCCTGTTTTTCCACAATATAAAACCCTAGGCGAACCTGTGATTTGTATAAATTCGTGGATAATTAATCATAAAAGCGCTCAAATCAATCAAATAAAGATGAAAAATAATAATCAATTGAAACCCAAATCAAATTAATTTTTATAAATTAACTAATTCTCAAACCTGGTTAATCGAAGGTGATGATGATATTTGTTTGTGCCGTTATTTGCGGTCTTGATTAATCTGTCAAAAACGCACAAAACAGGAAAAAAAATTATTATATGTGTGATGAAGATGATTTGATGTAAACGAAGATAAAAGGATGAGACATGGTTTTTTTCGGATCAAGATGAAAGTAACAGTGATAGAGTTTTGAATGGGTGATTGAGAGAATGAAGTTTTTTTAATCAATTATCTGCACATTACCAATCACCAATCATAAGTTCAAGAAACAATATTCATATGATTTATTAGCAAAATCAAATGAGACTAATGAATACATACCTTGTAGATGTCAAACCAATATGTGTGCTTAACAGGATACATGAGTCTCAAACCTGATAATATAGAACTATGCAAAACAATGGTAAGTCGACAGTTGATACATGTATCCATGAACTCCAATCGTGTTTCATTAGGGTTTTAAAAGAGGCGTACTTTTTATTTTATTTTATCAAACCGTAATAGAGAGAAAATAAATATGGGGTTTATATTTTAGGGTTTTAAGAATGTGTTGATATTAAGACATTACATTTTGATTTTGAATTGCCTATCATAACTTATGGCTTGTTCCATTGGTTGTAGTGTTTGTTTGTGAGCTAGCGAACCCAGGTTCGAATCCAGCATCTTGCATTTTTGTAAAAATTAAATCCAAAATTTATGAACAAATTAAAGGTTGCTTAGGTGGCATAGTTTATGATTATGTGGCATTGAGGTGACATTTATGTGGTATTATCTACGTGTAACGCCTCATGTTATATATAATGTATATATATATATATATATATATATATATATATATATATATATATATATATATATATATATATATATATATATCAAGAAAAGGTCGAGAACTGCGAGAACCAGCATCAACCAATCAGATTTTTTTGATATTATTTTTATTATTTAATTCAAAAGGGTAATATTAAAATTACATTTTTAATTTCTTTTGATTGTTTTAATAAAAAACGTTTTTTTTAGTTCCTAAATTTTAGGATTTTTTTTTTTTTGAAATATTTTTTTATCAGTATGCATGATTTCAAAAGTAAGGTGCATATGTTTTTTTTTTATCATATTTAAAATTAAATTTACATACATTTTTTAGTGTTCAATTGCTTAAACCTTTAATTTGTTTTGGTCACAAATATTTAAAAAATATGTTTATATAATAGAATACATGTGCATAAGTTCAAAGATACAACATGTAACATCAAAATCAATAACAAATGAAGAACATAAAATTAAAAAAATGAAGAAGTCTCATTTGCGACCAATCTATTATTCTAGCCACTAGATACAAGTACATAAACATTAACATCATATGATATACAAATACGGTATAAAATGTCTTTGCATGTGTGCACTAATAATCTTTAACAGAACTGGATTTTGTTTTGATGTATGCACATGTATTTCTCCTCATTAGTCGCTCTTGCCTTGCCTGGACATATGCGTTCATTCCATCCATATGCACTTGTATGCACATGTGTATCGTCTGCGTGATCTTTTTCAAACACATAAAAAAACAAAAGACATGTGAAATCAAAACACAACATTTTGTTAAACCAGTAAATACTAATTAGAGAAACTAAAAAAAGAAAACTACAAAGTCAATAAATTAATTAACCTTGACAAGCCATTTAAACATAACTAAACCTTGTAGAATCTTGAGATCGAAAGTAAACAATGATAAAAATACATGTGCATAATTTTCTAAACTGACCAGTTTATAAAAATACATGTGCATATTAACCGAATTACATGTTTTTATTAACCAAAATGCATTTTCTTGTTCCAAACAAGAAGAATGAAAAAGATATTTATCTGAAAAATATCTTGACAAAATTACTAATGCCATACCTAGAAACAAACAATCAGTTGCTATAAAATTGGTCCGATTTCTTAAGTTTACATTCTAAATGGAAGACGCAGCAAGGCACCAACTAAGCAAACCATAGCTCATTTGACCCACAATTTTGACTACAAGCTCATAGTTCATTTGACCCACAATTTTGACAATCAGATTCACAACATTGAGAAAAAAACACAAAAATATTCATAGATTATAGTAACAATCAACCACCAATTCTGACACATATGCACAATTTAAAACATATATGCATACATTTTCCTTGATTTTACATCAACCGTAAAACACATATGCACAATTTAACACATATGCACACATGTTTTGACACATTCTTAAGTTTCTGTTACGCAAGATCGCGTTAATAGTTTTAGCCATTTACTAATTAAAAGAAGCTCATATCAACAACAATGAAACAACCGGAATAAGTGTTTTTACCTGCAGGTTATCATCTTTCTTATGGAAGACCTTTGTACGGACAACATAGTCCTTGTGTTACTCGAGAAGCCCAAATCTTTTCCTTTCTTTTTTGGATTCAAGTCACAATGTAAGAATATTATAAAAATCAAAAAAATTACGGAATAGAGAAAGATGACTGATAATAATAATAATAAAAAAATAATAATAAATAAATAAAAAAAAACCCGATCACGGTTATCGCGTCTACAAATCACCTACTGAAACATATATCCTAATCCATCCAATTTTTTTTCTAAAAAACTTATAAAAAATGAGGAAAATCAAATGTCTTGGTATTTGAGTGATACAAAACCAAATCATCAACAAAGAATATCACCAAAAACAAAGATCATAAACGTTTAATTATAATCTCAAATTGCCGCTTATTAAAAAGCTTTTGTTGTGCCACCATTTTTTCAAGAAAACGTTAAATTGTAATATGTAACAGAATTATAAAGTACTTACATGTTTGCATAAAAGACTAAAAACCAACAATCTGATGAAGATGAGAAATTGACGTCTTTGTTTTATTTTCGGAGTCTTCTTTTCAATTGAAGAGATTGACGCCATGGTTTTGTTTTCGTGGTTTTCTTTTCAATTGAAAACAATTATACATGATTGAATCTCAGTTTTAGATCCGGATTTCGTGGATGGAGGCTGTAAAAGTGATGTCTAGGTTTTGTTTGTGGGTGAGATCCAAATTTCAAAATAGGGTTTTTTAACTTAAATAAAAAGGGACGGTTTTAATGATAATTTAGGTACGAAATACCAATAACGCCCCTCTTTCTTTTTTAAAATATCTATTAATCTTCTAGTTTATTAGGAAAATGCCACAAGTGTTTTCAACCATTGATCAAATAATCTAATGGGTGAGATCGGTTCTCGCAGTTCTGTACCTTTTTCTGGTTCTTAAAATAACCCTTCACTATATATATATATATATATATATATACACGTTAACTCGAAAAAGGAACCAAAACCCAACACCACAAGTTTAGTCAAACATGAATCTGAGAATGAAATATTAGTCAAGTGTCAAACATATAAACCCATGCATACTCTTGTGTCGCATGGCAAAGTATTAAAACCAGTTCGAAACTCTTTTATATGCGTACTAGATGCAAAAATAACACAAAGGAGCCTTTGGCTCAAGTGGTTGTGTCGTGGGTACGTAGACAACAAACCCAAGTTTGAAACAATGAGCTCACATTCTGGAACTATATATTTCTTTTTCATCCATAGCAGCTTTTCTTTCTTTTTACTACAAACAAAAATGCACCCTTGATGAGCCTTAAGCCCACTGACCCCCTTGAATAAATCAGTTCGAAACATACTGATATTGTGAAGCTAATATAAGAAATTGAAATATATTAAACAAAAAGTGAAACTACCATTAATTTATGTTTGGACTAAAAATGCAAATTTCAGGAAATATAGGGTCAAAAGTGTAAATTCTGGAAATAGGGTGTGCAAAACTGAAAAATAGAAAATTTGAAATAAAACTAAGGACTAAAACTGTAAATAATAGAAAATAGGGGTAAAAAGTGTAAATTTGATGTTCTGGACTAAAATTGTGAATATTTTAATATTGGGTTAAAAGTGAAATTTTTATATAAGTTAAGGGTGAAAATTGTGAACTTTATTATTTTGTCAAAAACTTGTATTTTCAACTAATTATATCAAGTTTTCCTTTATATAAATACAATAAAGTTGACACACATTTATATATCGACGTTATTCCGTAGCTAATAAATATATAAAATTTCTAAAGAATATTCCATCGGTAACAAAACCCACACAACATGAATAATACTTCAAAAATTATATTTTTGAACTTTAAGCATTTTATCACACAAGCATCGATAATCTAACACACATCAATATTCACATCGAGCCCTAAAACTATGAATCTAAACACTTGACATATTGCTCTAGATTGCGAGCCAGAGCCACTCATTTTCATCACTTGATTACTACTTGTCTACTAAATCACTAAGGTGAGTTCATAGTCCTACATTTTTATATGTTTTCAAACCCCGTGGGGAGATACATGCTCTAAACATGAACACAAGTATTTTCTGTATGCTATCCTGATTGATATTGCTTAAGTTACCGATATTGCCAAAAGCCCCTCACATCATGAGCCATTAATCACTGCGACTGAACGCGAATACTGTGGATAGATCTATTGGGGTTGACGACCCCATTTGTGTTAGCTGGATAAGCGACCAAATGCACTTTATTTGAACTAAACAGGAGAATGGCAACCTCCTGCCCGAGGGCATTATTATTAACATTATCTCTATGATGTTAGTATCTAACGTCATTATTATATGATGTCACCTGTTAACGTTTGCGTGTCATGAGACTTAAGGCAATATACATAATATACAATACTGCGGTATTGCTGTTTTTACTTTAATTGTGTTTCTATACAATTAACTACTTGAAACTTGTGTTCAAACTATTACAATTTAAACACTATGGATTCACTCAACCTTTGTGTTGACATTTTAAGCATGTTTTATCTCAGGTAATTAAAGAGAACAAGGCACGGAGTTGGCAAGTGGACCCTTTGATGATGAAAAATTATATTTTCATTTGTTTCAAACAATGTCATATCTTTTGTGAAATTTCCAAACAATTTGATCTATGTTGTGTTATTTGAATATTTATGTTTTAAATGAATGACATTGCTTTTCAAAACGTCTCTTTCGAGTCGTTTTCTATACTTATGACTATGATCTAATAAGTAATACCCCGTTTAAGTCTTCCGCTGTTACACAAAATTTTACGGGGTGTTACAGATTGGCATCAGAGCCAGGTTATAGAGAACCAAGTGATTTTCAAAACACTGGATTATAACTACGATTTCTAAAAGGACCATTTTAAACCTTACCACCTTACGCCCTCCGTGCCAACACTTTACTAACACATGCATTGAGATTTGCTTGGCAGATTATGCATAACGAATGAATATTATCACTTATGAATGTTATAGCTGTTAGACATCATAACTAATGCATATTAATATTATTAAATGACTTATATTTGTTATTATTGGGATGCTACAGTACCATGTCTTCTTCGATCCCCATTATCATATTATCAGACGTCGAGACAGATGCTACTCCACCACCAGCTGTTCCACCCACCCCCATCATCATTTTATCAGATGTTGACACCGATACCACTGTGCCTGTTGTCCCTACTACTACCCCATCTGAGACTGTCGGGAGAGACTGAGCCCTTTGAGGAGGGTGAGGTCGCTCCTACCCCGGTTGTTACACCCCTTGACCACCCAGCTTCACCTGTTTATGGTCCACTGACTTGGGACCAATACATGGAGACCCAACAGTGGTTACCCGCTGAGTCTTCCTCACCACCACCACCACCAGATGTGCCAGCCCCTCATCACTCCTCCAGCTCGGAGGCAGATGATGAGCTATCAGAGTCTGATTCTTCTGATGCACCCATATCACCACCCCCATCTGCACCGGTTCGTCGACGTAGGCCAGCCATAGTTTTGCAGCACTACGAGCCCGCACCATTTGGGCGTCGTTACAGACCTTTCCAGGGAGGTCCAGTCAGAGTCCACACTACTCGAAAACGAGTACGTGTACCATCAGCTCCACTATCACCACCACCAGCTGCCATGCCTTCACCACCATCACCACCACCGCCATTAGTACCACAGCCACACCACTACATGTTACCATCACCTCCTCCACCACCAGCCAGACTTGATTCTCTTTTTGACTTGTCTACACAGTCGTATCCATTTATGCCACCACCCACAGTTTTCTATCATCAGACCACTACTATCCCAGTGTCATCTCCTGTTTCATCACCCACTCATTCAACAGAGCATAGTGCCCCACTGCAACCTCGCTAGAGGGCACGATTTTTCAGTCCTTCACCATCGGACCCATATGCTGAGGTTGTTGCCGAGGCTACTGCTCGACCCCACAGGAGGGTTGATGCCCGTCAATGGTCATTCTTGCTTGCTGTTATTCGTAGCTGGAGGGCAGAAGAGGGTGCCCCAAATGCTACTGAGTTGGGGGAGGGTTCCTCCGCTACTACTTCCAGGGTTCTTCCGGTTACTGGAGAGCCTGTCCACCATACTGATCCACTCCTAGCAGCCAGACTTTCTAGGCACGAGGACCGTATCGATGCAGTCCTTAGCTTCATCAGGGATATTACTCTCGAGCGCATCGAGAACATAAAGGAAGAGGTGGAGAACCTCATGGTAGGACGAGTAGCCATGGAGGAGATTATTGATTGGATGAGCACTATCATGCACGAGACTCAGGAGGTCGTTACTGATATGGGGGAGAGATTGGAGGCCATGAGGCAGGAGACCCAGGATCAGAGGGATATTGCCACGGTCATGCAGCAGACTATTGAGCACCAGACAGTGGAGCTCAGAGGGAGAGAGATCAGAGGATCGAGGAGTTGTCAGAGATGGTCAGAGCACTGCAGCGCAGACTGGATGGAGCACCGGGTAGCTCATAGATTTTCATTGTATCAGTTGTAGTTGGACATCTAGCTTACTATTTGTGACTGTAATAAAGGATCTTGCATTTTATTGTTTTGTAAACAATGGAACAAGTTATGAAAGCAATGTTGTTAGTTATGATTTACTAAAATTGATGTAAAATTTATGATTGCTTGGTTGTTTTATTCTATTCATATGTGTTGTGGTTGTGCTCAGACATGTCGTGATGTATTTATGATTATGATTCTTGCTTTGATACGATATTTATTGATGAGGTTCAGGGATGACCACTTTATGTGTTTGCATAATGGTGTCATATTTATCATGATTTTTCAGTTCGACTTGTTATGAGTTGTATTGTGGTAGTATGGTTGTGATGTTTATGCAATTACCTTGTTAATTGATTTTACTCTAACATGACTTGATCACTATATAGATTCTAAACTCGTGTTTCTTGTGGCATTAATAGAACATGCCTACTCGTAGAAAGTCAACCGCTACAGCAGCAGGACCAGCCATGACACAGGCTGCAATCCGCAAACTAGTTGCTGATAGTGTAGCTGCTGCATTGGAAGCTCAGGTAGCAGCAGTGGGCCGCTCTAGTAGCACTACGATACCAACTGGGGAAAGCGAGGCCATGGTGACTCGCAAGTGTACCTATAAGGACTTCATGAGCTGCAAACCCTCATATTTCAGAGGTACTGAAGTTGTGACCGAGTTAGCTCACTGGTTTGAGCGTTCGGAGACGGTTTTTATGAGAAGTGGTTGCACCGATGACTGCAAAGTCTCGTTTGCTACCGGTACGCTTATGGAAGATGCTTTGTCTTGGTGGAACTCTACCGCCCAGACCATGGGTATCGAGGAAGCCTACTAAATCTCATGGGATGAATTTAAGAAAAAGATGTTGAAGAAATACTGTTCGAGAACTGAAATCAAGAAGCTGGAGGACGAATTTCATCACTTAGTGGTAAAAGGAAATGACCTCAAAACTTATGACAGAAGATTCCAAGTGTTAGCCCTAAAATTATGTCATAATCGGGAATTGCACTAGTTTACTCATTTACTTAATCATAGGGACTAGTCCTGTCAATAGGACATAGTTTAGAATGTTAAGTAGTATAAATACCCCTCCTAGTCCCAACTAGGAGGGTGGGATTCTCATTGTAACTTTGGAGGTGTGTGTGGTTTCTCTACTTTCTCTCTCTAGAAAACACACACACCTCCCCCATTCATTAATCTAATAATACCATGTTTAATCTTTATTTTGAGTTCCCCCGACCTCCAGAACGTGATCTTGATCATCACACCAAGAGCATGCTCTTTTGTGTCTGAACAAGGTGCCAGACCTTGAGAAACTATTGGAGAAGTACATTGAGGGATTGCCCAGGAGTATCGAGGGGAATGTCATGACATCAAAGCCCCAGTCTTTGGAAGAAGCAATTGAGATTTCACAGAGATTGTTGGATCGGGAAGTCAAACGAAGTCATGCACAAGGAAGAAATGACAACAAAAGGAAGTTTGATGACAAGAGGAATACTCCTAACAACAACCACCACTCAAACAACAACAAATACAACAACAACCGTAACAACAACCAAAACTACCAGTAAAACCGAAACAACCACCATAATCAACAGAATTGCAGGCAGGAAGATGCCAGAGCCTTTGTTGCCACACCTACTGAAGGAGGTGGTTATGCTGGAAGACAACCTTTGTGTAACCGATGCAAACTGCATCATACCGGGCCATGCATTGTTAGGTGTAAGAAGTGCCAAAGGATCGGCCATCAGACCAAAGACTACAGAGCTTCTAGAGAAAACTTGCAACTTGTGGCTGTCGTGTGTCATGGATGTGGAGAAAGGGGGCATTACAAGGATAAATGCCCGAAGACAAATGGCAACCACAACAACAATGCTCGGGGGAGAGTATATGTACTGGGAGAAGGGAATGTTCAACAAGACCCCGATGTAGTCACGGGTACGTTTTCACTTAACAACCATCTTGCTAAAGTCCTATTTGATTCTGGAGCTGAAAAAAGCTTTGTGTCTACTACATTTGTTTCCTTACTTAATATCACCCCAACTAAGCTAGACACCACATACGAAATCGAACTAGCTGGTGGGAAACTAGTAAGAACTAACACTATAATCCAAGGTTGCACCTTGTTTCTACTTGACCAAAAATTTGATATAGACCTTATGCCTATCCAACTTTGCAGTTTCGATGTTGTCATTGGCATGGATTGGTTATCCAAGAACCATGCTAGAATCATCTGTGACGAGAAAGTCGTTCACATCCCACTCAAAGAAGAAACTCTAATCGCCTGTAGTGAACGGAGTAAAACTCGGCTATGCATCATATCCTACATCAAGACGGTGAAGTATATCGATAGAGGGTGTCATGCCTTTTTGGCTCAAGTGATAGAAAAGAAGTCAGAGGAGAAGCATGTACCGGTAGCTAGAAATTTTCCCAAAGTATTTCCTAAAGATTTGCTTGGTCTTCTACCAGCCCGCCAGGTAGAATTTCATATCGATCTAGTGCCAGGAGCGGCACCAGTGGCACGAGCACCATATAGGTTGGCTCCATCCGAGATGAAGGAATTGTCTGAGCAATTGCAAGAATTGTCAGATAAAGGATTCATACGCCCGAGTTCTTCGCCTTGGGGAGCTCCGGTGTTGTTTGTTAAAAAGAAAGACGGATCCTTCCGGATGTGTATCAATTATCGTGAGTTGAACAAACTCACAGTGAAAAACCGGTATCCACTACCTAGAATAGATGACCTATTTGATCAACTACAAGGATCAAGTGTATACTTAAAAATTGATTTAAGGTTGGGTTATCACCAACTGAGAGTCATGTGATGCCGTTCGGTCTAACAAACGCACCAGCTGTGTTTATGGACTTAATGAACCGGGTGTGCAAGCCGTACTTGGACAAATTTGTAATCGTGTTTATCGATGATATCCTCATCTACTCCCGCAACAAAGAAGAGCACGCAGAGCACTTGAAGACTATTCTAGAACTGCTCAAAAAGGAGGAATTGTACGCCAAATTCTCCAAGTGTGATTTTTGGATTGAGAAGGTGCAGTTTCTGGGGCATGTAATTGATAGTAAAGGCATTCACGTGGACCCCGCAAAATTATAGCTGTTAAAGATTGGGCGGCTCCTACAAACCCCACGGAGATACGTCAATTCTTAGGTCTTTCCAAATACTACCGAAGATTTATCAAAGGTTTCTCAAAGATCGCTAAACCTTTGACAGAGCTAACACAGAAGAAGAAGAAGTTTGACTGGGGAGAAGAGCAAGAGTCATCCTTTCAACTTTTGAAACAGAAGCTTTGTGAAGCTCCGATCTTAGCATTGCCCGAAGGAAGCGAAGACTTCGTGGTATATTGCGATGCATCGTATCAGGGACTAGGCGCTGTGTTGATGCAAATAATCAAGGTCATTGCATATGCTTCTCGACAACTCAAAACTCATGAGAAGAACTACACCACTCATGATCTTGAACTAGGAGCGGTAGTATTTGCTCTTAAGATGTGGAGACACTATTTGTATGGTACCAAGGGTACGGTGTTTACATATCACAAAAGTCTCCAACATATTCTAGATCAGAAGGAATTAAACATGAGGCAACACCGATGGTTGGAGTTACTCAGTGATTATGATTGTGAAATTCGCTATCATCCTGGAAAGGCAAATGTTGTGGCTGATGCCTTAAGTCGAAAGGAGCGAATTAAACCCCTTAGAGTTAGATCTATGGGGATGAAAATTAGATCACCACTACCATCGAAGATTTTAGAAGCTCAGGCCGAAGCGTTAAAAGAAGAGAACAGACCAAAGGAGAGGATCTATGGGATGCCAGAAAACGAGAATGGTTTTGTAAAGAAGCAAGATGGGATGTTGTGTTTCAACGACAGAAAATGGATTCCCCTTTATGGAGGAATACGTGATCTCATCATGCACGAATCCCACAAATCAAAGTATTCCATTCATCCAGGTTCTGATAAGATGTATCAGGATCTCAAGAAACTATATTGGTGGCCAAACATGAAAGCCGACATCGCTGAGTATGTCGGGAAATGTTTGACGTATGCTAGGGTAAAAGCGGAATATCAAAAGCCGTCCGGTTTGTTGATACAGCCAGAACTCCCAATGTGGAAGTGGGAAAGGATCACAATGGACTTTGTCACAAAACTACCTAGAACATCGGGTGGATTTGACATTATTTGGGTCATTGTGGATCGTCTCACCAAATCTGCACATTTCTTACCCATCAAATAAACCGACGAGATGAGTATTCTTGCACAGCTGTATTTGAAAAAAATCGTCTCACGGCATGGAGTGCCGATTTCCATCATCATCTCAGATCGTGATAGCCGCTTCACCTCTAGATTTTGGCAATCATTGCAGAAAGCCTTGGGTACCCGACTAGACATGAATACCGCATATCACCCACAGACGGATGGTCAAAGTGCGAGAACTATTCAAACCTTAGAGGACATGCTACGGGAATGCATGATCGATTTTGGAAAAGGTTGGGATAAACACTTGCCATTGGCAGAATTCTCTTACAACAACATTTACCACGCCAACATCAAGGCAGCTCCATTCGAAGCACTGTATGGTCGGAAGTGCCGATCGCCCATTTTTTGGGCAAAAGTTGGAGACGTTCAGATCTCAGGACCAGAACTCATTCATGAAACCACTGAAAAGATCGTACAAATCAGGCAACGACTGCAAGCCGCCCGAGATCGGCAAAAGAGTTATGCCGACGTGAGAAGAAAACCCATGGAGTTTCAGGTTGGAGATGGAGTAATGTTAAAGCTATCGCCTTGGAAAGGAATGATTAGATTCGGGAAGCGTGGAAAGCTAAATCCTAGATACGTTAGACCATTTAAAATCCTGGAAAGGATTGGACCAGTGGCATACTAGCTTGAACTTCCTGAAGAGCTTAGTTGAGTGCACTGGTATGTGCTTAAACACATACCTTTTCTTGACCAAAATCGGAACCAAATAGACCAAAAACTAACCAAAATGCCAAAAGATATTGTGTTTTTGTGTTTATATATGTGCAGGCAACGGATAAACGAAAAACGACAAAAGACACAGAAAAACCGAGAAAACGAGCACGAGATTTGGTAAAGACTCAAAGACGAAGCCGGGAGAGAGATATTTTTGCTCAAAAGTCAAAGTCAATCCTCAGATTCTCACCAAATGACAAGAATGGCCCTTGGATTATCTTCACTTGGCAACATTGGTCCCTTGAATCAACTTTGGAAAATGTGGCAGATTTAGTCCTTGGAATTGTAAGTTTACATCTTTGGTCCTTGTGATTAAATCCCATTTATACTATCCTAACCATACTACACTATAACCGGATCCATTTAAACCAGCCCATCACCACCCTTTAACCCATCAGCCCATTTCCCATCCCATTAGCTAACCACGGGGTCAAATACTCAGACTTCAGTCAAACCCCTAATTAACTTACTATTCATCATCTTCTCTAATAACCATTTCCCGCCCTAATCCACCTTAATCCTCCAGCCATCACTTTCGACCTCACTACCAGACAAGACAACCCACATGGTTTGTTTCCCCCACCTCTTTGCCACCTCAGCGATCCAAAGGACTAACCTATCATCTACGGCTACAATTTCAAGATGTGGGGAGCAAGAAAATCCGAGGGACAAGATTGAAGCACAAGGAACAACTGGGATTCCACTCATAAAAGAAACACAGCAGCACAAAACCCTACCTCAGTGGCTATAAATAGGAGGCTTTCCTCAAAGCACAATTTTCGTCCCACTTTTCATGTATTTAGAAAAGTTTTGACCATTTTATTTACTGTCTAATTTAGTGTTTCCTTAGTGTAATGTTTAAATTTTGATTGTAATTTCATCTCAGTTAATGCAATTTTAATTTTTCTTGTTTTTATTTTCTTGGTCAACCTTGGTCAAACTGCGTATTTAGCTTAGTGCACTGCTTAATCTCTGCTTATTTAGTGTTTGATGATTGCTCATTTGAGTTAGGATAGTAGCTTTTGGTAGGTTGTTCTTAGATTTGTCCTTAAAATGCCCATATCAGCCCTTTAGTTTAAGCAGACTGCATATGTTAAGTTTTCTCATTTCCAGCTAATTTCTTTAATTTTTAATTTGCTCAGTATAAGTTTATAGAAGCTAAATGTTTGCACAGTTAGTATTTTGTTGCTCATCTTCTTGTTGCCCATTTTTATGAATTTTTTAGATTTTTTTTCTAGAGTGCTTTTGTTAGCTTAAAACAGCCTCTTTGTGCCCTGAGCATGCCACATCAGTAGACATAGCAGCAGACTTCTTTGATTTTTTTTTTATCTTCTGCTTATTTTGAGCTTGTCTGTGATGATCATTGCTTACTATGATTTGGATTCTGGTTTTCAGTTAGAGCATAGCTTATTCTCTTGCCTTTTAGCTTATTAGAAGCTTATTTAGCTTAGTTGCAAAATTTTTTTAGCCTATTTCCCATTTTCAACTAACTGATTAGACATATAAGCTGATATAAGCTTGTTTTTGGTTTTCAAACATTTTCTAAGTTTCAAAATTTGTTTATTTCACTTATTGTTTTAAGTTCCCAAAGAAAAACAACCAAAAAAAAAATAGTTGCAAAAAAGTTAGCATACCTGGGATTCGAACCCAGGTCTGCTGCCTCACACACACAACACCCTCCTAACTGCCCTTGGGACTTTCTCATTTATATGTTGCAACATTTAATTTTTAACACCTCTTGTCTTTTTAGCTTATTCGATCTTAATTGCTTTTTCCAAGCTTATTGCAATAAGCTGGGACATCCTTTATATTTTTCCTAGGTTTTGTGTACCTTAAATTATTTTCAAAAAAAATTTCAGATTTTTCTCTTTTCATTTAGTATTTTTAATCTTTTATTTTCTTTTAATTGGTTTTAAATTCGTATTTAATTATTTAATGATCAAAAAAATGCAATTCTTTTTTCTAAAATTTTATTGTATCATTTAGGACGTAGGAAAATTAAATTTGCACCTGTAGATTTTTTTTTAAAGATTTTTACATTTAGGCTCGTTTTTATATTTTAGTTCGCGTTTTTATTGCGTTACTTGTTTACTTTCCTAGATTTAGAAATCAAAACCTTAATCGTATTTCAAGCATTTTAATTCCGAACCTCAAACGATATCCTCAATTTCACGCCTCGTTGGGACTACGACCCGGGTATCCACTTATCCGGTATATTGCAACTTGATTGTTTTTTGCGTTAATGGTTTCAAGTTGACTTTTCTTCGTGATAGGTTTGACTTGTGAACCGTTTGACCAAAAAGTAAGCAATCATGCACAATACCTTTCATGTATCGAACCTGAAGAAATGGCTATCGGATGAAACCCTTATCATTCCCTTAAAGGAAATTCGACTCGGCGACAAGCTAAATTTTATCGAAGAGCCAATGAAAATTTTGGATAGAGATGTCAAACAATTGAAGCAAAGCCTTATTCCCATTGTCAAGGTTAGATGGAACTCTAAGAGAGGACCAGAGTACACCTGGGAACGCGAAGACCAAATTCGTGCTAAATATCCACATCTATTCGATAAGACAACCCCGACATCTAGCTTAGCTTTGGATTCCTGGACGGAATCCAGTTTAACAGGTAGGTACTGTAGTAACCTGTAATTTCCTATATCATTTATTAACAATAAGCACGAATAAACTCAATGAGAGAGTTAATTAAACCCATTTTTACGGGCTAATTTATTTTATTTACATTTCATATACAAATGTACACGAGGCAACCAACAATGTGAAGTGACTCACATTTATTTACAAACGACTCATCAATATGCCAACACTATATTTATTCTTGGGCTAAGCAAACCCGACGAATCAATTGGGCTTTAACTCAAACGAACACACTTTTTATTGGGCTCGATCTAACCCAACACACCCTTAATATATTAACGAATTTTTTACTAATTATTCAACTAGACAAACCCACCTCAACATGGGATATCACTATACGAATTTACTAGCCCGAAACATGTTATAATTACTTCGAAGACCATTAATAAACGAACAAATACATCTTATAATATATTCTCAATTACACACTATAATTTATATACGTAACACATCTCATTTATAGAACTACATTCTAACTCATAACTCTATTTATTTTCATCCCACAACTAATAATAAAACACACACTATTAACTACTTTTTTAACTAAACATAAAAACAATACACCAACTAGATTGTCCTCAAAATTCACCACCAACTCCCTAATATTCCATACTAGTCGACTATACATATATATTTTTCTTTTCTTCTACTTACAAGTCTTACACACATATATATTTTTCTTTTCTTCTTCTTACAAGTCTTACACAAGTACACTCTCAAAGGTTGTGTCTTGTCTCTTAACCACTCCTGTTACCCAAGACATAAACATAGTACACATGGGATAGTCCACTTGTATGAAAATCATCACCAACTTCCCATCTCATCCCCATGCACAAATCGTCTAGAGCTTATACACACTTTTTCTTTTCTTTCTTGCAAGTCATACCAAACAAAGTGTCATGTCTCCTACCCAGTCAACTATTACCCCATGAGTATTAACATTATCCTACATATAGTCAACTTGCATGAACTTTATCACCACCCATTTTCTTTTCCCATGAAACCTTTCCAGTCGAACCATAGTGAGATTGGGATAGCAAAAGTCAACTAACCTAGATGTCAACAAAATGCTTTTCTTATCCTTGTACTATGGCAGCCGATCCAGCTTTTCTTATCCTTGTACTATGTCAACTAACCTAGATGTCAACCCTATTTGTGTTAGCTGGATAAGCGACCAAATGCACTTTATTTGAACTAAAAAGGAGAATGGAAACCTCCTGCTCGAGGGCATTATTATTAACATTATCTCTATGATGTTAGTATCTAACGTCATTATTATATGATGTCACCTGTCAACGTTTGTGTTTTATGAGACTTAAGACAATATACATAATATACAATACTGCGGTATTGCTGTTTTTACTTTAATTGTGTTTCTATACAATTAACTGCTTGAAACTTGTGTTCTAACTATTACAATTTAAACACTATGGATTCACTCAACCTTTGTGTTGACTTTTTAAGCATTTTTTATCTCACGTAATTAAAGAGAACAAGGCACGGAGTTGGCAAGTGGACCCTTTGATGATGAAAATTTATATTTTCATTTGTTTTAAACAATGTCATATCTTTTGTGAAATTTCCAAACAATTTGATCTATGTTGTGTTATTTGAATATTTAAGTTTTAAATGAATGACATTGCTTTTCAAAACGTCTCTTTTGAGTCGTTTTCTATACTTATGATTATGATTTAAGAAGTAATACCCTGTTTAAGTCTTCCGCTGTTACACAAAATTTTACGGGGTGTTACACGTAGGTACCACGTGTGGCCATTTAACGAGCGTTATTGAGCTTCGTTAGAGGGAGGGACCAACGACACATAACGCTTGCCACTTCACGTCGGATGGTGCATTTTTTTCTGTCAAAGGACTATAGGCTGCGGTCAACGCAAACCACAAGGAAGAACGGTGTAATTTACTCTAATAATAATAAAATAATAATAATAATAATAATAATAATAATAATAATAATAATAATAATAATAATAATAATAATAATAATAATAATAATAATAATAATAATAATAATAATAATAATAATAATAATAATAATAATAATAATAATAATAATAATTTGTTCTCGGTCCGGAATCTCAGCTCGTAAGGAGGTGGATATTGGGCTTTATGGAGACAGGGACAGATCCTTACGACCGGCTGATATATTGCTTTATTCTTGGGACGATGGGCGTGATGTATGTGTTGATCTTACGGGTTCGTCGCCTTTGACGCAATCTGGGATGATTGATTTTAGGCCAGGGCGTGCGGTTATTGATGCAGCACAGCGTAAACGTGTCAAGTACGATGCCAAATGTGTTGATATCGGGTATGGTTTCCTCCCCTTCTCCTTCTCTTCTTTTGGAGAACTTGAGAAGGATGCAGTAACCCTACTAAAGCGTATTCGACGATTCTCTATGACTCAAGACATTGGGGCGCGTGCTGCGGTTCATATTTTTAATAGAATTGGTTTTGCTATTGCTAGAGGTGTGGGGGCCCAGTTGGTTTCTCGGCTTCCCACCAATTTCTTGTAAATTCTATTAGTTTTTTAATGAAGTGATGTTTATAAAAAAAAAATAAATAAAAAAAAAATAATAATAATAATATAATAACAATAATAATAATAATATTATTATTATTATTATTATTATTATTATTATTATTATTATTATTATTATTATTATTATTATTATTATTATTATTATTATTATTATTAGTATAAAATTCTGAATTACAACGTAATTCAAAACTTTTCATCCAACTTAATATGTAATCTGAATTCCCTCCTTTGATGTAATTGTAATGACTGAATTACAATTACAACAAAAACCAAACAGCCTACATAATGTAATCTGAATTACGATTCCCTCCATTCTGCGAACTAAACAGCCTACGTAATGTAATCAAATTACAATTACATCAAATTACGCCAGATTACAGCGAACCAAACGCACCCTAGTGTAATAAGGCGACCTACATCCATTTTCTTTAATTTTTTAAAATTTTTTTAACAATAAAACTAAAACTTCATTAATTATATAAATTAAAAAAACATTACTTAATAATTCAAATAAAAATAAAATTATAAATTACTGTCCATTTGTTTGACGCCAAATATGTTCCACCAAATCAGCTTTAAGATCGACGAGTTGTTCTGTAACGCCCCGTGCCCGCTTTGACCAAAATTTAAAACTTTTTGACGCGGAAACGTTTGACTAAAGTATACATACGTTACACCATTCTTTGAAAACAGAAATCTATACGTTGCTCCTCTCCAGACACATTACGTTGTATTTGATTTCTTTTTGAAAAACCTTTTACACATTAATTGGAAATAACTTAAATTCAAGCAGCACAAAAGTTTCGCCGTAACTACAAGAAGTAGTTACGCCGTAACCTAATTACAAGAAAATGGGATGCCTCGGTGTTGTAGTTACGCCGTAACCCATAACATGATTACGCTGTAACTACAACCCTGCAACAAAACCTGCACATTTTAATATTAACACACCCAAACCATTTAACACCATTTCGGTGCTATAAACATTCCCGACATTATTCTCTTGACATATAGACTATAGCTAACATATTGAACTCATTTCATAACAACTTGACCCGTTACATCCCCAAAATGTGTAACAACTAACTTATACCAAACACTCCCTTAAACTAACTTTCAAAAACACACTTTATACACAAATGCACAACCACAACATATCCATTTGAAAGCATACATTCTTTGTCATTTCTAATATATTAAAAAGTTGTTAGTACAAAGTTTTGACCCGTAGCTTTCCAAAATGGGTGAGTTTGGCTAAAAGCCAAACATCCTTCTAATTACCACCTTAACCACAAACCATAAAGACTTCATGACACTTATACATATTTGACCCATGACCCATACATGAACAAAAGACTTTAAATGTCGACAAGACCATTTGATAACAAGACGACCATATAGATTAAAGTATACCAAGACACAAAGAGACTCTTCGGGGCTTCCAACTTTAATACGTCGGTCCAAAACGTTATGGTCTTCTAGTCTACCTTCTACACTAGAGCTAAGCTAAGCCCTTACCCTTGCCTTCTCCACTTGTACCTACAAAATCATTAACATCTAAACCGTAAGCGAAAACGCTTAGTAAGTATACAAGATATAATCCACATCACATTTACATGAGATTGGTGATTACCACCAATCATAACATTAACAAGGAGCATCAAATGAGATTATTACTCACCTTGACCGGGCAAGTAATTATTTAGCATTAACACAACTAGCATTGGATCCAAGCTAACATACATTCACAAGCTCCATACAAATCACATTAATCATAAACATAACATTGTCATCATAGCATTAACAAGGATTATACTCATATACTTACCTTGATTCCTACTAGCTTCCTACTTGGCTTGAATGGGCTTCTACAATGCTTCCTATTACAAAATTAACTATAATTGGCAACTAATTAACTAAAGAGATCATCATTTACAACCTTTATCCATAATACTCCAATCCACCACATGAACCCTAATTTCTACAAATTGGGGAAAGTTACTTACTTGATAAAGAGATAACAATTAAGGTATCTCTAGTTCCTTTGATCACTTCTTGATAGCTAAAATGAGATAAGATGATGTTTTTGGCCTTCCCTCCTTTTTCCTTGCTAAATGTCGACACCAAGAACTCACTAAAGATTTCCAGACAATTCTAGGAGCTAAGGTATTTATCATGTGTTGTTATTAGTTTGGTCAATTGGCAAGGCTAGTCCCTCTATGTCCTATTCTTCCTATTTTGGCCACACATTAAGTTATTACTTAATCTATACCATATAACTTATATTTACAAAGCATATATTTACATAAATGATACCTCATCGGAATACGGGTGTAACAATTCTCCCCTCCTTAAAATGAGAGTTCGTCCCCGAACTCTACTCTTGAAATAAGTGAGGATACTTTGTCCTCATTTTCGCTTTCGTTTCCCACCTAATACTCGAGCCTTTCCGATGCTTCCTTTGAACTTGCACTAACGGATCTCCCTATTTCCTTGGTTGTCTCACCTTTCTTCCTACTATAGCCTCCGGTTTATCCTTGCGAGAAAGCAACTCTGAATCAATCTCGATAATGCTTAAGGTAACCACACTTGTTTCGCCCGCCCATTTACTTTCTTAAGTATGACACGTGAAAGATATTGCGAATACCTCTCATTTCTCCGAGAAATTTCCAACACTTATGCTACTTCACCTACTCGCCCCAAGATTTTGGAATGGTCCTATAAACCGTGGACTTAATTTCTCTTTATTTTTGAACCTGAAACGCCTTTCTACAGGGAAACTTTTAACATAACTAAGTCACCTACCTCAATTTCGATTGGTCTTCTTCTGCTATCGGCTTAACTTTTCCGTCTATCTTGTGCCGCCTAAGTCTTACTAGAATCATCTCAATGTTTTCCGTGGTCGCTAATACTACGTCCGTGCTTGCCAATTCCCTTCTTCCAACTTCTTCCCAAACACGGGTGTTCTACACCTCCTACCATAAGCATTTCCTAGAGTGGCATATTTATACTCGTGTGATAGCTATTTAACTAGAGGCAATGATCGTCCCAAAATTCACTTACAACCGGACATCGTCAATGTTTTTCTTTTCAAGTCTCATATCTATTACCTGAGCCATAAAGGTATAACAACCGCGTGATAATATCTCCTAGCCTCTATCGTGAAACATAACCCCAATTCACCCTTCCTTTTATCACAATAACTAATCATCCCACTACCGCTAAGATTTACAACCCGAATGATCTTATGGCTACAAGGATGGCCACATTATATTTGTCAAGCCAATCTATTTCAATGACAACATTGAATTCTCCTAGTATTGTAGGAATTAAGTCAATTTTAAAGACGTTCTCATCAATCTCTATCTCTACATCTCGATATACATTAGACACAACAACGATTTTACTATCGGCTATTTCGACTTCTAGAGGTATCGGAAGTTTAGCTAGTGGGGAAGTTAGTTGCTTGATAAAATCATAAGACAAGAAGGAAACACTAGCACCCGAATCATACAAAACCTGAGTGGTTACGGAATTTACAAGATGAATACCTGAAGTAATATCTTTTTCCAACCTAGCTTCTTCAACACTCATTTGATAAACTCGAGCCATTGATTTCGGAATTTTAACCTTTTCTTCTTTGACAGTCCTCAAAGGCCTTGCTTCAATTGCCTTTGTTTTTGGGCAATCCCTCATCCTATGCCCTAGTTCATTACACCCATAGCACACTATCATTGGTTTGGTACAATCTTTACTTTTATGGTCAAGAGCTCCACACTTGTAGCAACCCGGCGTATTACGCCTACACTCTCCAACATGAAACCTATTACATTCCGGACAAGCCACCTTAGTCTTGGTTTCCACATCTTCCTTGCCATGATCAAACTTGGCTTTCTTTCCATCACGATCTCCAAACTCTTGCTTCCTTTTTATTTCCTTAGCTTCCTTCTCCTTCCTCCTCAATAAGTCTGCTTCCCTCACACGCGCTCTACTCAAGAGGTCCTCCAAAGTAGTACATTTGAATGGAGAGATCACATCACGAATATCATCCTTAAGCATTCTTTGGAACTTGTCAACCTTAAGCTTGTCATTCCCAAGATACTCGGGACAATAAGGAACCATATCATTAAACGTCCTCCACAACTCATTTACCGTCTCATTAGTTTGAGTGAGAGATTGGAATTTCTCTCGAATTTTGTCAATCTCCTCAACCGGAGCATACTCGGCACTAAACAACTCCTTAAATTCCTTCCAAGTACATGTTTCAACCCAAGGTTCACCTTTCTCACACACCTTTCCTTCCCACCAAGTCTTAGCACTATCGCGAAGAAAATTAGTAGCATAGATAACCTTCTTCCTTTCCTCACATCCACTAGTACGAAAAGCACCCTCCACAGCCGTAACCCACCTATTACTAACAATCGGGTCAAGGACACTGGTAAACTGTGGTACATCACAAGCCGTGAAGTCCCGGTAAGTAGCTTTGTCGCTCCTAGGTTCTTTCGCTACTCCACATTCTTTCTTAAACTCCTTAAACTCTTCCTTCATTAGCTCTTTAAGATTTTGCGTCGTTTGTTTGACATAGTAGGGCATCGCTTGTTCAATAGCCTTACCCACTCTTTTTGCTAACATTGAGTCCAAGGCTTTCATCTCCTCTCCTGAAAAACCCCTAAAGCTAGGTCCCCCTGAACTAGAAGAAGAACTTTCGTTATCCTTACCATCATTACCCGCATCACTTGCCGAAGTTTTGGCATGTTTGGAAGCCGTGGCTTTCGCGACTTCTTTTGGGTGAGGGGTTTCCATTTCTTCTTACTGAAAATTAGCAATTCATAATATCAAGCACAACCATATACTTAATCGATGCATGAATGACATTTTATCTTTATACTAACACCCTAGCTTGTCACCCATGTATGATCTAAATGATTTCAACTTCACATATGTTCCATATTTTTATCACTACGGTGGCCAGGCGTAGTCATAAAAATATCCAACATATGGGTCCTTAAAATCACCCAAACGATACACAAATAACAAACACTAGCTCTAAACGCATCTACACAAGGTCTAAGTCTAGGAAATCCTAAGGTGAAATCCTAAATCTCTTAGACCGAAGCTCTGATACCAAGTTGTAACGCCCCGTGCCCGCTTTGACCAAAATTTAAAACTTTTTGACGCGGAAACGTTTGACTAAAGTATACATACGTTACACCATTCTTTGAAAACAGAAATCTATACATTGCTCCTCTCCAGACACATTACGTTGTATTTGATTTCTTTTTGAAAAACCTTTTACACATTAATTGGAAATAACTTAAATTCAAGCAGCACAAAAGTTACGCCGTAACTACAAGAAGTAGTTACACCGTAACCTAATTACAAGAAAATGGGATGCCTCGGTGTTGTAGTTACGCCGTAACCCATAACATGATTACGCCGTAACTACAACCCTGCAACAAAACCTGCACATTTTAATATTAACACACCCAAACCATTTAACACCATTTCGGTGCTATAAACATTCCCGACATTATTCTCTTGACATATAGACTATAGCTAACATATTGAACTCAATTCATAACAACTTGACCCGTTACATCCCCAAAATGTGTAACAACTAACTTATACCAAACACTCCTGTTGATACAAAAGTTGGGCGTTCCTTGATTCCGTACCAATTCGATCTTAATGCTTGAGACCTGCGCACTAAGAAAACAGAAAAACATCGTTAGGCTTATCGTGGGATTGTCTCCCACGATTATCCTCCGGCGTGAGAGTAAGTAATCGGTTTTAGGGTTTGTAGAAGAGTTAAGGTTTTGTAAATCGTACCTTTGTGAGGGTTGAGATGCCCTCTATATATGGACACGAAATCCTTATTGGTTTCGTGTTCCCCAATCTTCGGTGTATCCCGCGTAGGGCGGTTAGGCAATATATATCCCATAAATAAAAGATATATTATCGCAGCCATAAATAGCGTTGGGTTTGGGCCATCGTGAGCCCAAACCATTATCGCAATAGCCCATATCGTGACGGGCTTGAGTCCATTCGTGATGGACTTAAGTATGGGCCGGGTTCGTGACCCGAATACGGACTATACGTCATCATGTCCCCCCAGTCTAGTGTGCGCAATGCGTGATTGCGGATACTAGACTAACAACTTAAAAAAAAATATTCCTCAATGCGTAGCGGGGAAGCTTTAAGTATTTCCCGCCAAAAGTAGCGAGTTAATCCTAGTCCAAGTATCTTCTTCGAAAATCGTGTGTGGTGGGTGAAAAAGTGATTTACCTTTTGGGTTCCCAACCGTACGATTAGAGCAAGTGGGGTACACATGTCGTACATCCACGAATATGTGTACCCTATATAAACTTTAGCCGTCATTTGACTGTGGTTACCACAGTAAAAAGAAATCATCATTTTTTCGCCATTGTTAAACCTTTAAGAAATAAATCAACAAAAGCGAAGATAATAGCGAGTGCGCCGATAATAGGTATCATGGTTCTTCAATTATCTGAGATTAGTTTCGATATGTCTGAGGATGAACTTCGTCAGTTCACCTCAGACTATTATATCCCTCTCGCATTGCATCCGGTAGTTCCGGGCGCAAATGCATCGATAGCGAATTTCCCGCAAGGGAAGGTGGGGGTTTATACGCGCTTTTTCGAGTTTGCGAACCAGCGTGTTCCCATTTCCCTGTTTTTGTGTGATATCTTAAACCATTATCGCTTGCACATCTCGCAACTGCACTGTATAGGTGCCGCGAAAGTTACTAATTTTGAGGTAAATTGTCGCCTGTTGGCGATTGAACCCACTGTGCATCTATTCCGCGCGTTTTACCACACGTCGTGGTTGAACGGGTGGGTCACTTTTGCTAAGCGCGCGGGGTCTCTGCAGTGTTATGCAAAGAAATTAGACGCACTAAGGGTATGGAGGGAAAATTTTTTCTGGATTGATAGTGCATTTTTTCCCTGGGCATTTGAGTTCTATACTCAAGAATCATTGCCGAGAGATGAGCGCCCAGACCCCGGATTGTATAATGTGGCGGATGCGGAGACGATAAACACCAATCGCATACCTATTGAACCGTATCCAGAAGATTTTTTGGTGCACATGGGCATCAGTCACAACTACTTTGGTAGTCCGGAAGAGGTGCCAACATTCTTAGATGAAGACGGCCGGGGTGGGTGCTTGTCTCTTCCTTCCCCTTCACTTGGTAGTTGTAAGCATTCTTTCCTTTGTAGTTTTACTAACGCATTTGCTATTTGTTTGTTGCTTTGTTGCGCAGAGATGGACTTGTTTGATGTTGTTCGCTTGGCGAAGCCTACAAAGGTGATCGTAGGGGTGCGCCCCTTGAGAGATGAGGAGCAGCCATTGCTTCAGGCTACTGCAGGGCGCACAATGGTGATTGCGCAAGAGGAGACAGAAGAGACAGAGGGGATAGGGGAGGTTCCCGCAGGTGTCACCATGGCAACTCCTCTGCGTAGCTTTCCCTCTGCTGAGTCACAGATCCCTGTTGAGTTGTTGCATGTAGACTCATCAAGTAGTGCTATGGACGAGTCTGGAGATGAAGGCTTGGTGCGGAAACGCAAGAGGGCGTCTGGTGATGATGGCGCAGGGACATCAAGTAAGCGCCCTACGCTTATTGTCGAGCGGCCTGCCGAAGAGGATGCGTCATCGCTTAAGACTCCTCCCCCCACGTAAGCATTTGTGTCTTTAGATCTACAGTCCTCTATTACGCCATTAGTATTATAGAGTGACTTTGTTGTTTGCGTGTAGGGCTGAGACTGCTGTTGATGATGATGCGCATGTGGAGAGTTCGCCACCCAAGACTGATGTTGGTGATTTTGGGCCTGAGAGTCCAGTGGATGAAGAAAAATCTTTCGGGGATGCGCCAAGGAGTAGCCTTCTTGAGGAGTTGGCATTGTCTGCTGCGCACCAGGCTTCATTGGTGGCGCGGCTACAGGCTGAGTATGCTGGTGAGAGCAGCCTGGTTGCTCAAAGGGATAAGGAAATCGAGCTTCTAAGGGCGCAGTTGGCTGAGGCGCAAGCTGAATTGAGAGCATCCGCTATGTATGACCAGAAGGTTGCTGATGAGAAGATGTTGCTCATGTCTGATCTGGCTAAAGAGCGCACTGGAGCAAAAGAGTACAAGGCCTCCTGCCTATAGGCCATGAGATATATGGAGCTGAATAAGGGGAAGCTCATGTCTGATCTGGATGCGTTCCGCAAGGCTGTGGAGAGCTTGCTTGAGAATCAGGAGGGCAAACTGCGCAAACTCAGCATTGAGTATGATGAGGAGTTGTATCCTCATTTGATGTCGACTATAGCTGAGCACAGGTGGCTTATCAGCCATGGTTTGCGTCTGGCCGCCATGACCACGCTGGAGTCTCGAGAGGTTAAGGAGTCCTTCGGGAATGTGGTTCAATGTGCCCTAGCGCGTGGTAGGGCGGAGGCGGTAGAGGAACTGTGCGCATCCAAGGTTTTGGCGATGTCTCCTTCAGAAGTGCCTGGTTATAATGAGAATGCTTATGGCGAGCTTGTTTCTGCTATGGAGAAGTTAAAACTTTTTGAGCTTCCTCATATAGCGCAGCTGGAGCGGGACCAGGACTTCCCTATTAGTGTGATTATGGAGGGTTTGACTTTGCCTAGACATTCATCCGCGAATGCTGAGGAGCAGCTTGATTATTTTTTGAAGCCGGATGTGTCTCAGCTACAGGTGCCCATTTTTGCTCGCCCTCGTGACATCCTAAACCCTTTTGCTCTTGAGAAAGAGATTCCATTGAAGACATCTTTGGAAGCTCACGAGATGAGACTTGCCAAGAAGAGGGGTCAGAAGGGGAAGGCTATCCTGTGTGGTCTTGGCGCAGCTCACATTCCTAGGTCTGATGGGGTGCCTGTTAGCGTACCAACAGTAGCGCCTGGGGATGCTAAGTTGTTGCAGCTGCTTACAGATGCTGGTCGTGTAGCGCACCAGGCAGGTAGCTCAGGGCTAAGGCGTACTCGTAGCATGTCTTGGTAGTTTTGGTGTAGTGGTATTTTGTTATATGTCCACTTTTTCCTTGTACATATGCTTGTTGGATGTGTACTCTTGATGAACTTGTTATAATGAAGTGTTGATTTTGAATAATACCATTGTATGCATATTATATCAAATTTGGCTATGGTTTATAACGTTTGTACTTAGTTATTTTTGCATAAAAGATGTCTAAGAGTCAAATCGCTTGTATAAACACATTTGAAGAGGGTTTACAAGGATACATAATCACTTATACTTATCTTGTATGAAAATTATGACATAGTCGTGTATGACATGGTTGTATATAACATAATTGTGTATGAAATTTACAAGTTGCTGTGTACCCATCATGGGGTGCACAAGTGTATGGATTGCAGCATGCTACTAGGGCCATACTAAGGGGTTAGTTGTCTTAACTCCTGATTTGTTAAACGCGCACAGTGTGCATTGATGTGTACCCGTCGTGGGGTACGCATGGAACTTACTCCGACGTCTTGAGAATAAGGTGTTTAACAAGGATGCGTGATCCGGTGTTGATGGGTTTGCAACCCTCTTACTCAACGAGTCATTTGTTAGGTTTACTCATCCTTTTACCATCGTGGGTTTTTAATTAGTGCATGCACGCCATGTAGGCAAAAGATAATATAATAAACAATATTGAGACATAAATTATATGTAAGCAATAAAGTAAAGTGTGTCACGGAGTTAGCTAGAAACCGCAACATTTTATTAATACTTGCAAGTTTTTGTAAAAAAGATAAAAAAAAAACATTTGTCTAAATGAAACAAAGAATGTAAATACATGGATATTTATTTGGTACTTACTAAAGTGCGTGTGTGTCCATGCATTGGGTCGTAACCTTTCCTAAAGACAGCATCTCTTGAGGTTGCAGATATTCCATGTGCGTTGTAGCTCACGGCCTTCCATGTCGCGTAGCTTGTACGCGCCTTGTCCTAGTGCTTCAACGACCTCATAGGGTCCTTCCCACTTTGGTCCAAGTTTACCTGTGTCTTCTGCGTGGCTTGCATCATTAGCGCGGTACACAAAGTCGCCAGGTCTGAATGAGGTGCTTCGAACTTTAGCATCGTAGTATCCCTTCATATTTGACTTGGTTTTTGCCTCCCGTATGGCTGCGCGCTCGCGCCTTTCCTCCAGTAGGTCCAAATCTATCCGTCGTTCGTCATCATTGGTTGCGACATTAACTTCCACGGTGCGGATAGTTGGCATCCCAATTTCAGCTGGTATGACAGCTTCTGTCCCGTAGACAAGGGAAAAAGGAGTCTCTCCATTACTAACCTTGATTGTCGTGCGATGCGCCCATAAGACATGCGATAATTCGTCCACCCATCTTCCTTTGTGTTTGTCCAGGCGCGCTTTAATTCCTTCGCCTAAACTGCGATTTGCGCGCTCAACTAAGCCATTGGTTTGTGGGTGTTTTACTGATGCGAAGTGTTGTGTGATATGTAACTCTACGCACCAGTCTTTGAATGGGTTATCGCGGAATTTTTTTCCATTGTCCGAAACAATCTCCCCAGGTAATCCAAAGCGGCATACAATATTTTCCCAAACAAAGCGTTTTACTTGATTACCTGTGATCGTTGCTACTGCCTTTGCTTCAATCCATTTAGTGAAGTAGTCTATTGCAACGATAAGGAATTTAAGTCCTCCTCCTGCGACAGGGAAGGGACCTGCGATGTCGATACCCCACATATAGAATGGCCATGGAGAAGTGATAGGCGTTAGCTCTTGTTGTGGTCTGCGCGGGATGGGTCTATGAACTTGGCAGTCGTTGCATTTCTTTATCACATCGCGCGCATCACGGTGCATAGTAGGCCAATAGTATCCTGAGCGCAATGCTCGCGCTACGACGGACCGTGGTCCTGAATGCATACTGCATGAACCAGCGTGGATCTCTCGGAGTACGTAATCTGCCTGAAGAGGTCCAACGCATCTAAGCCATGGTTGTAGGAATGATCGTCGATATAGAATACCATCTCTAAGTTCGAACCTCTGAGCTGCGCGCCGTATCCGTCTAGCGTCCTTCTGCTCAGCGGGCAAGTTACCCTTGCTTATAAAGTCGATAATAGGAGTCATCCATGTAGGATTCTCTTCCTCTATTACCGTGGATATCTCCATCTCCGAGATGGATTTATTCTTTAGGATCTCCACTAAAACTTGTTTTGACAGGTGCGCGAAGCTGGTGGATGCGATCTTACTGAGCGCATCCGCTTTTTTATTCTCGCCTCTGGGAACTTGCTTAATTGTAAACCTGTCGAAGCCTTGTATTAGCGATTTGGTTTTGTCGAGGTATTGGACCATGTTATCCTCTTTAGCCACATACTCGCCCAACACATGGTTGGCTACCAATCGGGAGTCCACGTTTGCTTCTAGGTTACGTACACCCATTCGGTTTGCAATGCGTAATCCAGCGATTAGGGCTTCATATTCTGCCTCGTTGTTCGTGGCTGTGAATTCAAAACGCAGTGCGTAAGTGAATTCCATTCCTTCTGGATTAGTGAGGATAAGGCCAGCGCCCGATCCATCCACGCATGAAGATCCATCTGTGAACAAGACCCATGGTTCTTGTAATTCTACCTTGCTCGGTGGGGGTGCGTCATCGGTATCTGGTTTTTCGATGATGAAGTCTGCTAGTATTTGCCCTTTAACCGCAGTGCGTGGCCTGTAAGAGATGTTATACTCTCCTAATAGCACACTCCATTTTTGTAATCGGCCCGATGCGTCAGGTTTAGAGATAACTTGTTTGATAGGTTGGTCAGTAATTACTGCTATGGGGTGCGCTTGAAAGTATTGGCGCAGTCTTTTGGCAGCAAATACTAACGCCAAAACCAACTTCTCCATTGAGCTGTAGTTGATCTCTGTCTTTTTGAGTGCCTTACTTACATAATACACTGGTGTTTGTATAGAATTCCTATCCGTCAGCAGCACTGCGCTGATCGCTCCCTGGGTGGCAGATAAGTAGATGATTAACTCCTCCCCTGGTCGGGGTGCGACTAGCTTAGGAAGCGCTGCTATATGTTGCTTAAGCTTGGTGAAAGCTTCTTCCGCTTCCGCAGTCCACCAGATGTCTCCCTTTTTAGTGCACTTCTTGAGTGTTTTGAATAAGGGAAGTGACTTATCCGCTGATTTGGACAGGAATCTGTTCAAACCGGCTAGCTTTCCATTTAGAGATTGAACTTCTTTCAACGTGCGCGGTGAAGGAAGTTGGAGGACAGCGTTTGTCTTTTCTGGGCAAGGCTTAATGCCATCTGGTTCTATCAGATATCCCAAGAACATTCCTTCTGTAGCACCGAAAGTGCACTTCTTGGGATTTAACTTCATGTTGATCGCCCGTAGCGTTCTAAATGTTTCTTCTATATCGCGCACCACTTCGTCCTCAGTATGGCTCTTTATGACAAGATCATCCACATAAACTTCTAAGTTGCGGCCCACTTGCTTTTCGAATGCATTATCTACCAATCGCTGGTAGGTGGCGCCCGCGTTCTTCAGACCAAAAGGCATCTTTGTGTAACAGTAGACCCCTTGGCTTGTGTGGAAAGCTGTTTTTTCCTTGTCTTCCTTGGCCATTTGGATTTGGTGGTACCCTTTGTATGCGTCCAAGAAACACTTAAAGGGATATCCACACAACGATTCCACTTTCCAGTCAATCTCTGGTAGTGGATAGCAGTCCTGTGGACATGCTTTATTAAGGTCAGTGAAGTCCACACACATTCGCCAACTACCATCGCTCTTTTTGACCATCACTGGGTTGGAGAGCCAATCGTGGTAATAGACTTCCCGCATGATGCCAGCGTCCTTAAGTTTGTGTACTTCTTCTAGTATGGCTTTTGCGCGCTCTGGAGCCTGGCCACGCTTTTTCTGCCTTACCGGTGAATATCCTTGTCGGATTTGTAACTTATGTTCTGCTATCGATCGTGGTACGCCAGTCATGTGTTTTGGTTCCCAGGCAAAGATATCCAGATTCCTCTGTAAGAGTGTGCACACAGCTGCTCTGCCTTTGTCAGGCAGCGATCCTCCAATTGATACTTCTTGCTCTGGGTAATCAGGGTGAATTGCGACCTTCAAATTTGGAACTTTAGATGCGCTCTGTTCTGGGACGTGCGTCGTCTCACATGTAATCGTGTTACATTCTTCTGGTGGCGCAGCGTTGTTGTAAATGGTGACAATGCCACCTTCTACTGGGAATTTGAGCATCCCATGCGCTGTGGATGGTACCGCGCGCAACGCTGAGATTCCTGACCTTCCAATGATGCCATTGTATGGCGAAGGGGATTTGATCACCATAAAGTTCATCCAGGCTGTCGTGGAATGTTCCTTGTTATCGACAGCAACTAGTAAGCGCAGTTGCCCCATAGGCCATATCTTCTCTCCTGTAAAGCCAGTAAGTGGAGTCGTGGCTGGACTTAACTGTCTTTGTATTTCAGGACGCAATCTCTTAAAGCAATGTTCATACATTATATCCGCTGATGCGCCCCCATCGACATACATGCGGTGGATGTCGTGACCCCCCGCATTTATTTCAATGGTAAGTGGTTCTGCCACTGCGTTGTCCGCAGTCAAGGTGGGGAAGGAGATTTTGCTTTCATGGGAGAATTTATGGCTCACTTTTTGCCTAATCTTTCGCTGCCATGATTGTATCATGAAGATAGTATCAGCTTTTTCCTTAGGCGCTTCCTTTTGCCTCCGGTTCTCTGCTTGTCTTTCCCCTCGTTAATATTTTTAACGAGGTGGTCCAGCCTGCCTTCTTTCACTAGTTTCTCGATTAGTTGGCGTAACTGGACACATTCATTAGTGGTATGGCCCTTCTGTGCGTGATACTCGCAGTATCCATTCCCTACGCGCCGATCCTCAGGGGTGCGCATAGGTGGGGGTCTTGGAAAGTTCGTACCTTCCGTCGCGAATATCTCCTTTGGAGTTTTTGTTAATGGGGTGTACTTGTCGTTTCCCCTTCCGCTTCCTTGGTTGCGATAACTTTTGTTACGATTGCCACTCTGGTCATTGGATTGCCTCCTTGACTCTTCTTGTGACCTATGGTTCGAGTAGCCTTTCTTGCTATCCGCCGCGGCTGCTTCTCCTTGGACGAAGGACCTTGTGCGCTTCATGAGTTCGTCAAAAGTTAGGGGAACCTTATCATTTAACTTTTTTATCAAATCTGGGTTGTTGATTGCATTCATAAAACCCGATATTTTTAGTATCTCTGGGCACGCTTTGACTTGCATGCATTCGTCCTTAAAGCGTTCCATGAAAGCGCTTGTGGATTCCCCTTGTCGCTGTTTAACCCTAGCGTGTTCGACAGGGTTTTTGGCGCACTTCTTCCTTTGAGTAAAGTTTAAACGAAACGCCTTGCGCAACTCTTCAAACCCACCGATGCTTCTGCGTGGAAGCTTACTAAACCAGTTGCGCGCATTCCCTACTAATGTAGAGTTGAACATATGGCACCACACAGGTTGTGGCCAATTTTCGATAGTGGCTGCTGATTCAAAAATTTTTAGGTGATCATCAGGATCACCTGTCCCATCATATGTTTTGACGTTAGCAGGCATGCGCCTTTTCTTATTCTCTGAAAAATCGCTGATGCGCCTAGTAAACGCATCAACTTTTTGGCGACGCCAGGGAAGAGACATGTCTTCGTCTTCCTGGTCGCGGTGTTTCCCTCTTGATTTCCAGTGTCCAGTTTCTTTGTCCTCGTTGTCCGAGGAATCACTTGAAGATGAGCGTACTCTTTTGCGACGCTTGCGTCGACTATCATCAATTTCTGAGCTTGCTCCTCTGTGGCGCTTGCGCCGACTGTCCTCAGAATCGGAGCTTGATGGGCTTTCACTTGGGGAGCACCGTCGCCCGAGCCTATCCTGAATTATGCGACTGCCAAGCCTAGCATGGACATTGGCACGCCGTTCCCCATCTTCATGCTCCTCCAAATGCTGAAAGTCGGCTGCTTCGTCATCCACAACCTTTCTTCCAATCCTGGTAAACACTGTTTGTTTGCGGTTATCCTTCTCGCGTCTTTCCTTTCGGTAACGCGGTGGGGATTCTTCGTACTCAGGGTCGAAGTTGAGTCTGGCGTGCAGACTTTGGCTTGACCTCTTCTTTGCCTCCTCTTGCATGAGCGTAGCCAAGGCTTCGTAGTTTTGAGATACGAAGTCACTTGGCGCTAGTTCAGGCGTGACTCCTTCTAGCGTGATGGAGTCCGTTTCCAAAGCAAAATCCTTGCTTCGGATAGGCGCATTTGGTGGCTCAGAGAAGTTCACTTATGGCATGGCAAGGGGAGTGCGCTATGGGTCTACCACGCTAGTACTTGTTGTAGTAGCATGGTAGTCATAGTGAGCGGTTCTACTGGAGTAAGGAGTAGATCTGAGTACGCTCCAAAGCTTCTAGGCACACTGGTTGTTCCAGAGGTCTGCTTGGAGGCCGCATCAGTTTGCTGTTTCTTCCCTAGTAAATCGTCATGCGTTTTCTTCGCATGCGGAGTCCGCTCCTTTTCGTGCTTCGTCATTCTAGTTCTTAGCAAAGCTCTTAGTGTAGGGTCCCACGGATGGCGCCACTTGTTGATACAAAAGTTGGGCGTTCCTTGATTCCGTACCAATTCGATCTTAATGCTTGAGACCTGCGCACTAAGAAAACAGAAAAACACTGTTAGGCTTATCGTGGGATTGTCTCCCACGATTATCCTCCGGCGTGAGAGTAAGTAATCGGTTTTAGGGTTTGTAGAAGAGTTAGGGTTTTGTAAATCGTACCTTTGTGAGGGTTGAGATGCCCTCTATATATGGACACGAAATCCTTATTGGTTTCGTGTTCCCCAATCTTCGGTGTATCCCGCGTAGGGCGGTTAGGCAATATATATCCCATAAATAAAAGATATATTATCGCAGCCATAAATAGCGTTGGGTTTGGGCCATCGTGAGCCCAAACCGTTATCGCAATAGCCTATATCGTGACGGGCTTGAGTCCATTCGTGATGGACTTAAGTATGGGCCGGGTTCGTGACCCGAATACGGACTATACGTCATCAACTCCCTTAAACTAACTTTCAAAAACACACTTTACACACAAATGCACAACTACTATATATCCATTTGAAAGCATACATTCTTTGTCATTTCTAATATATTAAAAGTTAGTACAAAGTTTTGACCCGTAGCTTTCCAAAATGGGTGAGTTTGGCTAAAAGCCAAACATCCTTCTAATTACCACCTTAACCACAAACCATAAAGACTTCATGACACTTATACATATTTGACCCATGACCCATACATGAACAAAAGACTTTAAATGTCGACAAGACCATTTGATAACAAAATGACCATATAGATTAAAGTATACCAAGACACAAAGAGACTCTTCGGGGCTTCCAACTTTAATACGCTCGGTCCAAAAGGTTATGGTCTTCTAGTCTACCTTTTACACTAGAGCTAAGCTAAGCCCTTACCCTTGCCTTCTCCACTTGTACCTACAAAATCATTAACATCTAAACCGTAAGCGAAAATGCTTAGTAAGTATACAAGATATAATCCACATCACATTTACATGAGATTGGTGATTACCACCAATCATAACATTAACAAGGAGCATCAAATGAGATTATTACTCACCTTGACCGGGCAAGTAATTATTTAGCATTAACACAACTAGCATTGGATCCAAGCTAACATACATTCACAAGCTCCATACAAATCACATTAATCATAAACATAACATTGTCATCATAGCATTAACAAGGATTATACTCATATACTTACCTTGATTCCTACTAGCTTCCTACTTGGCTTGAATGGGCTTCTACAATGCTTCCTATTACAAAATTAACTATAATTAGCAACTAATTAACTAAAGAGATCATCATTTACAACCTTTATCCATAATACTCCAATCCACCACATGAACCCTAATTTCTACAAATTGGGGAAAGTTACTTACTTGATGAAGAGATAACAATTAAGGTATCTCTAGTTCCTTTGATCACTTCTTGATAGCTAAAATGAGATAAGATGATGTTTTTGGCCTTCCCTCCTTTTTCCTTGCTAAATGTCGACACCAAGAACTCACTAAAGATTTCCAGACAATTCTAGGAGCTAAGGTATTTATCATGTGTTGTTATTAGTTTGGTCAATTGGCAAGGCTAGTCCCTCTATGTCCTATTCTTCCTATTTTGGCCACACATTATGTTATTACTTAATCTATACCATATAACTTATATGTACAAAGCATATATTTACATAAATGATACCTCATCGAAATACGGGTGTAGCATGTTCGTTGTATATCTCGCTAACAATTTGCAACTCTTTTACATGCGTTCGTACCGGACCATCTTCACGATGTTGCACTTCTGGATAAAAGTCCGGAAAGATTGTTTTATTTTCGTCTTTTATAATCATATTATGTAATATGATGCATTTGTACATCATATCTTGTATTTTCTTATGAGACATTAGCCGCGCGTGAATATTTATTATATCCCACTTTTTCTTTATGACGCCAAACGTTCGTTCCACATCTTTCCTTGCTGCTTCGTACAATCACTAGCTCGTTGAAAATATGGACAATTATCAATTATTTCTTGAACAATGCTTGTGAATAGCGCTCGGCTCATTCGGAACCACATACATAATGTTTCTTCGTCATATATTGAGTTTTCCGAAAAGTAAACCGTCATTAGACGATCATTAGCACCGTAATGATCTCTTTCTACCGTGTTTCGTGTGCTTCTTGAAGAAGATGAAGCCTGAATAACCGTATGAATGGCCTCCGTAAAAAATGCTAGCTCGCTACTAAGGGTGTGCTTGGTTCAAACTCGGTAATGGGAAAGAGAAAGGCAATGGTAATGCTAGGGAAAGGGAAAGGAATCCATTCCCCCAAATTTATTGGGTAATTGGTCATTGCATTATAGTCAACCAAGCACCTTTTTTCATTACCTTACCCATTCCTCACTCCCCAAAACCTTCTACCAAGCACGCCCTAACTTCATCTTCATCATCCAAGTAAAAGAATAGATCGGAAGACATTTGTATTAGATGAGATGTGTAGAGTGTATAAGAAAGAATTTGTTTGAAAATGTGTATAAAAATGAAGAAATAATGGTGAAATGAATAAATATTTTTGAATTAATTTTTTTTTTTTTTTTTTTTTTTTTTTTTTTTTTTTTAAGGATTATAGAAGTTGGTGCATTCATGGTGAAATTAATGTAACAATTCTAAAATCTCGGTGCACTCAAATGATGAAATTAATGTAACAGTTTATTATTATTATTACGAGGCCTTACGAACCCGTGCGATGCACCGGCTGGGTCATTGGTTGAATTTCTACGTGTTTTGTACGTAATATTTGTGAAGATGTTTATATACTTTTTATCAAGTTTGCGTCAATGTTTGTAATATAAGTTTTATATATCGGAACATTTATCATTTATTACTAAATAACTCACCTAAACAATAGATACTTTCGTAGATCTTGATGTTAACACATTTTTGGTGGAAATTAATTAAATATATCAATATAATTCAGACCCGTGTGATGCACACGGGCTCGATATAAATGTTCATAGCGTGTTGTTCAGCAATAATTTTCGTCATTTTGATCATGGATGGGTTTTGTTGGATGAAGTTCATAGGTTTATGTAAAGCGAATATGTAATCCCATGCTAACGTTGAACCCATGATTCCTATATAGTTAACAGAAAAACCCACATTCTATTTATAAGTAAGGAATCGCTATTTTGGATAGCATGTAAAGCGTATCAGATTTTAGACTTTGACGAACGTTGTAGTACTTTACGTGATGAGTGACCATAGATGATAGTATCATACGGTTAATAAATTTTCTTTCTCCCGCCATATAGTATTATAAACCGTATGAAGACCATAACAACTTAATTTGTCTTATAAAGTATAAAAACAAAAATTACAAAACATTTGTATCACGTTATAAAAAAAATACAACTTTTAAATGTACTTTTTAATACATAAGATAGATAATTGTATACTTCCAAATTTAAAAAGACCATTAAATTTTGAGTATGTTTCTTTGTTTGCCACATTAAGTATAGAGATTAAATCATGAGGATAACTTTCATATCGTAAAACATGTTCTTTCGAAAAACAATACTTTACACTACTCATAGTTGAGTTTTATTTATAACAGCAATGTATGTTACTATCTTAAAGACATGAAGAGACATGGTAACTTGAAAGGGTTTGGTGATTATTTAATGTCATCAAAGCATTTCAGAGTTATCATAATTGAGTTCATTTATTTGTATAGATGCATTAATGTTCTCATTCAAACATGGAACTCATTCTTGATCGTTATTATTTCATTTATTCGTTATATATTTCCAAGAAATTAAACTCAACTTTAATGGCAAGCACGTCTACCATAAAGCCCCATATGTATATTGACAGATTTCGTTCTAGATAAAATGAAGTATTCATGCATAATGCCTCTATCATATTTCTTTTATGTGTTTGTGGAAGATTTAATATTTTATAAACTATTATGTCAAGTGTTCATACGTGATTTATTTGCATTCATTTAAAAAATTGAAATTACAAATAATAGTTCAAAAATATATCCAAATTAGATACTTATTACTTTGTTTTGGAGTTGTGACTACTTTTTTCTCCATGAACGTTTAGTTTTCAAAGTAAAGTTCAATACATTTTTCATGATTATCATTCAAATTCGAACTATACCCGTAATAATACACACAATGTAATAACTTAAAAGTTTATACGTAGGGTGTTGACAAACCTTTTTCTTGATAAATATCAACCATTTATATAAAACTTGTTAACCATTTCACACGTCAGTTTGGCAAACAAACGTTTACCCAACCAAGAGACACAACAAATGACGTGTAACATTGTAAACTTCACATGTAATCATGCACCAATCAACATGTTATCCATGCAACACTACACGTGATGCTGTGATCAAATTCTTATTGCGTCACACTAAGTGGCAACAAACTTTTTCTCTTCAAATTGTGTTATTTATAGTATCCAATGATGGTGGTCGAAGGGTTTGTGTATTTATTTGAAGGCAAATGAAATGAGCAAAAGATTAAATGAAGGAGACTTGAAAAGATGTTGATATTATTATTAGTCTTGTATATTTATATATCCTTAAAACTTTTAAAAGGCTTCAAAATAAGCTCCACATGTAGGAAATTCATTAGCTTAAACTACATATTTTAGCTTGTGACATGAATGCTCCATCGAAATTTTAAAAGCTGCAAGTTGTAAGTTTCTACTGTCCATATTATTTAATACTGCTGCCAATGAAAATTAGTACTGCCAGTTCATGGATTTCATGTTTATACTGCTTGTTATAGCAGTTAGTGCTTGATGAACTCAAATAAGTACATTTTATTACTATCATTTATCCTATTAAATTGACTTGTTTTACTATATTATGTATGAGGATTGATACTTAATCGTTTACTTTTGTAATTCTCAGGAAAAAACAAGCATTTGGTGAAACTTGGCGATTTTGGACTAATAATGGAGCAAAACATGCATAAAGTGAAGAGTCTACTGAAATGGACAAGATCAAGTTAAATCTGCTCCAGATGCGCCGCATCTCACTCAAGACATGCGCCGCATCTCTATCAAGATATCACCAGATACGATCCAAGATACAAGAGGGCATGCGCCGCATCTAATTATGGAGATACGCCGCATCTTCTGGCGGTGTACGAATATTCTTGAATATTATAATCTTGGACCCCACGCGAAGTTAAGTACATGCGCCGCATCTACTTAGTAGATGCGCCGCATCTTCCCTCAGACAGAAACTATAAATACCCCGTAGACCAGACGAATTAAAGAGTTCCGAAAGTTTTAACCTAAGACCGAAGACCAGAAACTAAGGACGAATTCAGTCAAGGAGGCAGCACAAGACACACCCAAATCAAAGATACAAGAGCTGTAAGAAGGTGTTGCATGTGTTTAATTCATTAAGTAGTTTTGTTTTATTGTGTTAGCAAACTTTAATTCATCAGGATTGGTGGCTTGTGTAATGTGACAACGAAAGATTGCACTCCCTTTAATACTTGCTTTCCCATCAATTAAAGTTTATATGTTGATGTCTTTGGTTACTACTTATTAGTGCATTGATAACCTCTGTGTTTATTAGTGGCTTGCGGGCATTTGACTGCGGGACATAATGTGGCTCCCACGGTTATTACTAAATTGATCAGTTAGGAATAACTTTTAGACATAAGTAATCATTAAGGGTTTACTCGCCGATAAGATTAGGACCAACGAGAAAGGGTTAACTACATACACTTCATATAAAGCTATCAATAAAACAAGTGACAATCTACTTAATCATAAGGACAGCCCTCTTATTGTCTCAAGTATCTATCTGTGTACGTGTGTGGCTACTTGCTGATTCGTGCCTATTGGTTTATTTTATTATTTAATTGCAAACAAATCGTGCCAGTCTCTCAGGCTGAAACCCCCCTTGCGTTAGGATATTAAAATACTGATTAGAATAACGAGATAATACGTTCCACTCTTAGTGATCGACACTCTACTTACCATTATATTCATACTGACCGGGTACACTGCTCGTTAAGTGTGTGTGTTATTGATAAGTCGGCTAAATATAAATTTAAAACTTGAGTAGGCATTAAAACTGCTAAACCGCAACGACACATCACGCGCATCAAGTTTTTTGGCCCCGTTGCCGGGGAATTACAAAAGTAAACGATTAAGTATCAATCCTCATACATAATATAGTAAAACAAGTCAATTTAATAGGATAAATGATAGTAATAAAATGTACTTATTTGAGTTCATCAAATATCCCCCCACTTGAACTTTACTTGTCCCCAAGTAAACCTTAGAATTTCTCTTATGAAAATGTATCCTAAAAGATGTTAGGATTTATTTTTATATTTAAGCATGTATTCGTTTATTTCATAATTACACAACCAAACACTTAACGAATTAGAAGTATAATAAAATAAGTTGATAAAAGCAAATCTAATCGTTTAACTGTCCAGTCGTGACGAATATTCTATCATAAGCTTGGCAAGTATACACATCTCCACCACTAAAGCTAAGGAATAACAAGTCTAAAGCGGTAAAAAGGGTTTTTAGGCTTAAGGGTTAATTATTCTCTTTCACTATCGATCTCAAATTCCAGAAAAGGCAACAAAATCACAAATACATGATCGAATCCACGAACACGATACTTGCAATTGCTCAAATCCTTAACTCGAATAGGCTAAAGATAGGTCCAAACTTCACCAATAATAATATATCAAAAAGGGCGAAAAAATCATAAATACATAGCCGAATCCACGACTACGATACTTAAGATTGCTCAAATCCCTAATCTCAATAAATCAAAGGTTCGGTTGGATAAAGAATAATAAAGGGTATGAATAACATTTGGGATATAAATTGGTGTAAAATGAAAAATAAACAAAACAAATAAATTAAAATCCTAAGTGTGGTTAATCACTATCCCAACCATCCCATGAATAAGACTCATATCATCGAATAACTCACGCTTTAACACTTGAAACACACGCTTTAGGTAGACACGAATTATACTCAACAAGATCTTAATCAAAGAATAAACCTTAATTGGCGTTCCCATAACGGCCAATTCCCATTCAATCCATAGATATAGTACAACAAATAGTGGTGATATCGACCACTTACATAACTTTACATAAGTTGGTTTAACAAACATCCAACTCTCCCTTTTTCTTTTTCTTTTCTCATTTTTTTTTTTTTTTTTTTTTTTTTTTTTTTTTTAATTTTATTTTAAACTTTAATCATAATCATTGATGTGTAAAATTTCACCACATCACTATAATGATAATTCTGGATAATTTTTCCATACTTCTCATACTTCAGAAATAACGGTAATAGTGAAAGTAGTAAACACACGAAAAATAAACTCAAAGATATACAATATTTACTTTCACTCCAATTGCATTGTGCAATTTCCTGACCTAACCAAAGATAATGAATTACGCACGCGAACACAGGTAATGTAAGGAAACACACTCTGCCTATAGCAATCAACCAACCACGGATTCTAATCTACAGGGTAGGCTAAGGTGTAAGGGTGTAACGAAACATTTTAAACATAGGTGTAAGAAACGAAAGGAATGGCTCTGAGTGTTTTTCTAGGGGTATCTTACTCTAAAAATGAGAGTAACAAAAGGGTTTACACGGGGGTTAACTAACCAGTGTAGTTAGCTAATAACACATAACATATAAAGGCTATTTGGGTGTAATCCTTGAATTTTACCAATTTAGACAAGTCACCCCAATTATATAAATAATACTCATTATGGTGGTCTCGAATAGTATACAAGCCAAGTTCTAAAGTTTACAAGTCACCGGCACACTCATAGATTTGTGAATTTTGAAAAATCACAATTTTTGAAAATAACGTCATGTGTGCAGCTATGCAACTTAGATCTTAAACAAAAACATGCTAAAAAAAATTTTAAGTTTGATATATTAGGTACATTTTAAGCATAATTTTTGAAAAAGTTTAGGACAAGTAAGTGTTAAGTGTTCTAATTCTCCAATCCCCCCACTTAAGTTAAACAACGTCCTCGTTGTTTGTATAAAAGGTTAAAAACTGGAAAATAAAAGAATTAGAACAGAAAAACTCCCCTGAGATTTGCTCGGTATGATCCTCCATTTGTATAAGAGCAAAAATCATCTTTCTTGTGGATTAGAACGTTAAAGCTTTATACTTGATGTATCCACAGGAAATCCAGGAAACTATAATACCACCAACACTTTTGAAACACACCTAAGATAAGAAAGGTTCAAACTTGCATAATACATTAGTAGTTAGGAAAAATAAAACTTAAAAGTTAAAACTGAAAATCATCAGGTCAGTCGATGCGCCGTATCTTATTGAAGAAGATACGCCGTATCGAGCCTGGAATAAATACGGATCAGAATAAAGATGCGCCGCATCCTTAACCAGGGATGCGCCGCATTAAAATAAACTGATAAATAGTTTTAAATTCGAAAATAAAAAATGCAGAAAAATAAAATAAGATATGACCATTGCAGGAGATGCGTCGCATCTCAGGATGGAGATGCGCCGTATCTTCATACGGGCCTGACTGACTCGACACAGAAAACAGAATAATAAAAGATAAATCCGGGTTGTCTCCCGGTAAGCACTTGTCTTTATTCCAGAGTCTTCAAGTTAGACTCACGTTCTGCTCTTTAATATCGATCATTGATTCCTACATTGCCGCGTAGGATCCATTTAGCAACTAATTCGTCACGTATATATTCAGGTCCCAAGTTCAAAACTCCTTTATAGAATCCTTCCATCATCTGATACGGGTATTCAATCCCTCTCTTCATGTCATCATTACTAATAAAAAGGAATGGAGAGAATTTGTAGCAGACCCTATTAGTAGCATGTTTAAATCCAGGGTGAGTTCGGGGCATCATATAAGTGATAACGTCGCTTCCACATTGAAAGGTGATCTTTCCTTCAAATCGCTTTGCATTAATAGTGATCTCCCTACAGAATGGTTTTCCAACAATCACGTCGCCCATACTGCTGTCACGATAGGCATTCATGTCTTCAACAACGGCGAACTCAGTAACAATAGTAAAGCGTCCAACGAAGATCGGGACATTAATGAAGGCTCCAACTATATTCTTTCCCCTACACTCCACTTTATTTCTCATAATAGAATTGTAAAAGCTTCTTGACATAACATTGATCGGCAAAATAGGAAAGAAATTGGCGTCAATACATTTGTATCCAATCATGCATGGGAATTGCAAATTGTAAGCACAATTGGCGTGGATTCTTCTACCATAATCCCAAGAACCATCATATCCCTCAAATTCATCGTAATTCCTAGTATTAATAACGTTGACTTTTGGACTATCCACAATTTCTCCTTCTTCTAACTCAGATTCAGCATCATCCATGACCAGGTCATTGGATTCCAACGGTCCATTAAGGTCATTAAGTTCAATGTAGTCCCCATCGTAACGTTCGAGTGATTTATCATGCACTAATACTTCATTCATAAAATTGGCTTCGAAGTCGAAGTCAATCAGTTCTCCGTATCCTTCCATTTTTCTTCTGAAATAATCACGAAAGCATCAGTAGGATTTGCTCGCAAGAAGAAAAATTAACGAATCTAGAAACGGATATGAGAATAAAAATATCTGATGTCTGCAGACGATGCGCCGTATCCAAAGAATTGGATACGCCGTATCTTAATACGTTAAAATTAAATCAGACTTTATTCAGAAAATAGATACGCCGCTTAGAATTTAAGAATGCGCCGTATCGAATTAATTAATCAAAAATCAACTTATTTAATTAAAATTAAATGCGTCGTATTAACGAAAGTTAATGCGCCGTATTTTCGTTACGTTTAAAAATACAAGATTTTTGATTCAGAAGAATGCGCCGTATCGACAAAGATCGATACGTCGTATCTGTTTAATAATTCGCAAACTGTTTTTAATTAAAATAATAGATACGCCGTATCTACGAAAGCAGATGCGTCGTATGGCGTTAACGTTTAGAAAATTTTTTTTTTATCAAAAACAGATACGCCGTATCTGCGAAAGCAGATGCGTCGTATTACTTTATCGCTTTTTTTAAAAAAATTCGTATTAAAAACAGATACGCCGTATCTTGGGGAAAAGATGCGTCGTATCGAATTAATTAAACGCGTTGTATTTTTAAAAATTAAACGCAATACGCCGTATCTGAGAAATCAGATGCGCCGTATCGTTTGATTTAGCACAGTACAACGATAGCAGAACAGAAAAAAAAAATACGAAAAATAAAAAACAAAAATTAAACACACAAACAAAAACAAACAAAAACAAAAATAAAAGCAAACAAATAACACAAAACAAATAACACACAGTACAACAAATATGCAAAATAATACAATGATGCAATTAATCTAATAAAAGAAAATCCTAATTAAAATACTAATCAAATTAACAGATAATAACAATTCACTCCCCGGCAACGGCGCCAAAAACTTGATGCGCGTGATGTGTCGTTGCGGTTTAGCAGTTTTAATGCCTACTCAAGTTTTAAATTTATATTTAGCCGACTTATCAATAACACACACACTTAACGAGCAGTGTACCCGGTCAGTATGAATATAATGGTAAGTAGAGTGTCGATCTCTAAGAGTGGAACGTATTATCTCGTTATTCTAATCAGTATTTTAATATCCTAACGCAAGGGGGGTTTCAGCCTGAGAGACTGGCACGATTTGTTTGCAATTAAATAATAAAATAAACCAATAGGCACGAATCAGCAAGTAGCACACACGTACACAGATAGATACTTGAGACAATAAGAGGGCTGTCCTTATGATTAAGTAGATTGTCACTTGTTTTATTGATAGCTTTATATGAAGTGTATGTAGTTAACCCTTTCTCATTGGTCCTAATCTTATCGGCGAGTAAACCCTTAATGATTACTTATGTCTAAAAGTTATTCCTAAGTGATCAATTTAGTAATAACCGTGGGAGCCACATTATGTCCCGCAGTCAAATGCCCGCAAGCCACTAATAAACACAGAGGTTATCAATGCACTAATAAGTAGTAATCAAAGACATCAACATATAAACTTTAATTGATGGGAAAGCAAGTATTAAAGGGAGTGCAATCTTTCGTTGTCACATTACACAAGCCACCAATCCTGATGAATTAAAGTTTGCTAACACAATAAAACAAAACTACTTAATGAATTAAACACATGCAGCACCTTCTTACAGCTCTTGTATCTTTGATTTGGGTGTGTCTTGTGCTGCCTCCTTGACTGAATTCGTCCTTAGTTTCTGGTCTTCGGTCTTAGGTTAAAACTTTCGGAACTCTTTAATTCGTCTGGTCTACGGGGTATTTATAGTTTCTGTCTGAGGGAAGATGCGGCGCATCTACTAAGTAGATGCGGCGCATGTACTTAACTTCGCGTGGGGTCCAAGATTATAATATTCAGGAATATTCGTACACCGCCAGAAGATGCGGCGTATCTCCATAATTAGATGCGGCGCATGTCCTCTTGTATCTTGGATCGTATCTGGTGATATCTTGATAGAGATGCGGCGCATGTCATGAGTGAGATGCGGCGCATCTGGAGCAGATTTAACTTGATCTTGTCCATTACAGTAGACTCTTCACTTTATGCATGTTTTGCTCCATTATTAGTCCAAAATCGCCAAGTTTTAATGCCTACTCAAGTTTTAAATTTATATTTAGCCGACTTATCAATAACACACACACTTAACGAGCAGTGTACCCGGTCAGTATGAATATAATGGTAAGTAGAGTGTCGATCTCTAAGAGTGGAACGTATTATCTCGTTATTCTAATCAATATTTTAATATCCTAACGCAAGGGGGGTTTCAGCCTGAGAGACTGGCACGATTTGTTTGCAATTAAATAATAAATTAAACCAATAGGCACGAATCAGCAAGTAGCACACACGTACACAGATAGATACTTGAGACAATAAGAGGGCTGTCCTTATGATTAAGTAGATTGTCACTTGTTTTATTGATAGCTTTATATGAAGTGTATGTAGTTAACCCTTTCTCGTTGGTCCTAATCTTATCGGCGAGTTAACCCTTAATGATTACTTATGTCTAAAAGTTATTCCTAAGTGATCAATTTAGTAATAACCGTGGGAGCCACATTATGTCCCGCAGTCAAATGCCCGCAAGCCACTAATAAACACAGAGGTTATCAATGCACTAATAAGTAGTAACCAAAGACATCAACATATAAACTTTAATTGATGGGAAAGCAAGTATTAAAGGGAGTGCAATCTTTCGTTGTCACATTACACAAGCCACCAATCCTGATGAATTAAAGTTTGCTAACACAATAAAACAAAACTACTTAATGAATTAAACACATGCAACACCTTCTTACAGCTCTTGTATCTTTGATTTGGGTGTGTCTTGTGCTGCCTCCTTGACTGAATTCGTCCTTAGTTTCTGGTCTTCGGTCTTAGGTTAAAACTTTCGGAACTCTTTAATTCGTCTGGTCTACGGGGTATTTATAGTTTCTGTCTGAGGGAAGATGCGGCGCATCTACTAAGTAGATGCGGCGCATGTACTTAACTTCGCGTGGGGTCCAAGATTATAATATTCAGGAATATTCGTACACCGCCAGAAGATGCGGCGTATCTCCATAATTAGATGCGGCGCATGCCCTCTTGTATCTTGGATCGTATCTGGTGATATCTTGATAGAGATGCGGCGCATGTCATGAGTGAGATGCGGCGCATCTGGAGCAGATTTAACTTGATCTTGTCCATTTCAGTAGACTCTTCACTTTATGCATGTTTTGCTCCATTATTAGTCCAAAATCGCCAAGTTTCACCAAATGCTTGTTTTTACCTGAGAATTACAAAAGTAAACGATTAAGTATCAATCCTCATACATAATATAGTAAAACAAGTCAATTTAATAGGATAAATGATAGTAATAAAATGTACTTATTTGAGTTCATCAAATATCCCCCCACTTGAACTTTACTTGTCCCCAAGTAAACCTTAGAATTTCTCTTATGAAAATGTATCCTAAAAGATGTTAGGATTTATTTTTATATTTAAGCATGTATTCGTTTATTTCATAATCACACAACCAAACACTTAACGAATTAGAAGTATAATAAAATAAGTTGATAAAAGCAAATCTAATCGTTTAACTGTCCAGTCGTGACGAATATTCTATCATAAGCTTGGCAAGTATACACATCTCCACCACTAAAGCTAAGGAATAACAAGTCTAAAGCGGTAAAAAGGGTTTTTAGGCTTAAGGGTTAATTATTCTCTTTCACTATCGATCTCAAATTCCAGAAAAGGCGACAAAATCACAAATACATGATCGAATCCACGAACACGATACTTGCAATTGCTCAAATCCTTAACTCGAATAGGCTAAAGTTAGGTCCAAACTTCACCAATAATAATATATCAAAAAGGGCGACAAAATCATAAATACATAGCCGAATCCACGACTACGATACTTAAGATTGCTCAAATCCCTAATCTCAATAAATCAAAGGTTCGGTTGGATAAAGAATAATAAAGGGTATGAATAACATTTGGGATATAAATTGGTGTAAAATGAAAAATAAACAAAACAAATAAATTAAAATCCTAAGTGTGGTTAATCACTATCCCAACCATCCCATGAATAAGACTCATATCATCGAATAACTCACGCTTTAACACTTGAAACACACGCTTTAGGTAGACACGAATTATACTCAACAAGATCTTAATCAAAGAATAAACCTTAATTGGCGTTCCCATAACGGCCAATTCCCATTCAATCCATAGATATAGTACAACAAATAGTGGTGATATCGACCACTTACATAACTTTACATAAGTTGGTTTAACAAACATCCAACTCTCCCTTTTTTTTTTTTTTTTTTTTTTTTTTTTTTTTTTTTTTTTTTTTTTTTTAATCATAAACATAGATGTGTAAAATTTCACCACATCACTATAATGATAATTCTGGATAATTTTTCCATACTTCTCATACTTCAGAAATAACGGTAATAGTGAAAGTAGTAAACACACGAAAAATAAACTCAAAGATATACAATATTTACTTTCACTCCAATTGCATTGTGCAATTTCCCGACCTAACCAAAGATAATGAATTACGCACGCGAACACAGGTAATGTAAGGAAACACACTCTGCCTATAGCAATCAACCAACCACGGATTCTAATCTACAGGGTAGGCTAAGGTGTAAGGGTGTAACGAAACATTTTAAACATAGGTGTAAGAAACGAAAGGAATGGCTCTGAGTGTTTTTCTAGGGGTATCTTACTCTAAAAATGAGAGTAACAAAAGGGTTTATACGGGGGTTAACTAACCAGTGTAGTTAGCTAATAACACATAACATATAAAGGCTATTTGGGTGTAATCCTAGAATTTTACCAATTTAGACAAGTCACTCCAATTATATAAATAATACTCATTATGGTGGTCTCGAATAGTATACAAGCCAAGTTCTAAAGTTTACAAGTCACCGGCACACTCATAGATTTGTGAATTTTGAAAAATCACAATTTTTGAAAATAACGTCATGTGTGCAGCTATGCAACTTAGATCTTAAACAAAAACATGCTAAAAAAATTTTAAGTTTGATATATTAAGCACATTTTAAGCATAATTTTTGAAAAAGTTTAGGACAAGTAAGTGTTAAGTGTTCTAATTCTCCAATCCCCCCACTTAAGTTAAACAACGTCCTCGTTGTTTGTATAAAAGGTTAAAAACTGGAAAATAAAAGAATTAGAACAGAAAAACTCCCCTGAGATTTGCTCGGTATGATCCTCCATTTGTATAAGAGCAAAAATCATCTTTCTTGTGGATTAGAACGTTAAAGCTTTATACTTGATGTATCCACAGGAAATCCAGGAAACTATAATACCACCAATACTTTAAAACACACCTAAGATAAGAAAGGTTCAAACTTGCATAATACATTAGTAGTTAGGAAAAATAAAACTTAAAAATTAAAACTGAAAATCATCAGGTCAGTCGATGCGCCGTATCTTATGGAAGAAGATACGCCGTATCGAGCCTGGAATAAATACGGATCAGAATAAAGATGTGCCGCATCCTTAACCAGGGATGCGCCGCATTAAAATAAACTGATAAATAGTTTTAAAGTCGAAAATAAAAAATGCAGAAAAATAAAATAAGATATGACCATTGCAGGAGATGCGTCGCATCTCAGGATGGAGATGCGCCGTATCTTCATGCGGGCCTGAAAAAATAAAACAAAATAAAGGATAGGATGCGTCGCATCTGTTAACCAGATGCGGCGCATGTAGATACCAAACAGACTGTTAACAGTCTGTTGTAAAATGACTCGTTCCACGGTTTAATCTCTCACGTCCTCTCGTACTCTCATGCTGAACTTAATGCCAGTCTTCATCAGATATAACAAGAAATATAAACTAAAACATTAAATATATACATGAGAATAGTGATCAGTACAATCCAAAAAATAATAATAATGTGTGGAACAATGTCTGTAAAATCAAGAGAGTAAGATCATGGGTGAGTGTGGTCGTCTGGATGGGTCCCGGAAGTGCTGGCTCCATCAGTCCTCTGGCGGACTCTGCGCTCGTATGCACGTGCCACTCCCGCAACCTCAGTACCATCTGGACGGGTGTGGGTAATACCCTGATGCTCCAAAAGTCTGCTCACACTCCTAACCACCCACTCAGAGTCCCTCCTCAGGGCTCTCAACTCTCCCTCGACTGCCTCAAGTCTCTGACCAATGGTGCGTGGGGGTACTGGTGCCTGTGGCACCTCCTCGTCGGCAGGAGCAGCAATTTGAGAACATGGGACTAACTCCTGCCACTCTGGAAGATTACTTGCGTAGGCTTGACTCGATTTACTTCAAGAAAATATTCAGAGTCCAGGTTTTGAGTTTTGATGATGTAGGGTTGATTGGTGGTGGACATGCAGCTGAGAGTTTACAGCATCGGATGGAGATGGTAGTTGCTGGAGACGATGAGGAGGTGGTGTTTAGGTCTAGTGCTTGGGAGAGACTATTTAGGATTGACGAGCCTCTGATTAGGGAGCTCATGCTGGAGTTCTTTAGCACGATTCATTACAGGGAGACGGATTTGGAGATTGATACAGCTGACACTCTGGTATTCAGGTTAGGAGGTGTGCATAGGCAGATGTCGATGAGGCAGTTTATTTTGGCCATGGGGCTACACACTGAGGAGGAGCTTGGATCTGCTGGGTTTGCCAGGTACTGGGCTGAGAGTTTACGGGTTGTCCCTGACAGAGGATTATTCAGTGATTACTGGGACCGGATTTCTTCATTGGGTGATATTACTACTTCCACCCCCTCATATACTTTGATCATGGAGCCGATGAGGAGGCTTTGCCACAGGCTGATTGCACTTACTATTGCTGGGAGGGGTCAGTCACCTGAAAAAGTGACTACTCTGGACCTCTTCCTCCTTTGGAGTATGGATGAGGGGTTGTCGGTGAACATCCCTCACTTTTTAGCGCACTACCTCCACCGATCTGCTGCAGGGAGAGATCGGAGGAGCCAGATGACTGGCGGGCATTTTGTTTCGAGGCTGGCCCGCCATTTTGGAGTTATTGGAGCAGAGATCCCAGCGGGGCTGGAGGTTATTGTGGCCCGTCTCCCGGTTATCGATAGGGACTATTTGGTTAGACTCGGGATCTGCCAGGTGGCTGCGGGAGGCCACTTTTGGGCAGCATTAGGGCCCGCCAGAGCTGCAGGGCCAGAGGCGGAGCAGGGAGGACCTCAGGGACCTCCGGCTGCTGCTCCTGCCGACGAGGAGGTGCCACAGGCACCAGTACCCCCACGCACCATTGGTCAGAGACTCGAGGTAGTCGAGGGAGAGTTGAGAGCCCTGAGGAGGGACTCTGAGTGGGTGGTTAGGAGTGTGAGCAGACTTTTGGAGCATCAGGGTATTACCCACACCCGTCCAGATGGTACTGAGGTTGCGGGAGTGGCACGTGCATACGAGCGCAGAGTCCGCCAGAGGACTGATGGAGCCAGCACTTCCGGGACCCATCCAGACGACCACACTCACCCATGATCTTACTCTCTTGATTTTACAGACATTGTTCCACACATTATTATTATTTTTTGGATTGTACTGATCACTATTCTCATGTATATATTTAATGTTTCAGTTTATATTTCTTGTTATATCTGATGAAGACTGGCATTAAGTTCAGCATGAGAGTACGAGAGGACGTGAGAGATTAAACCGTGGAACGAGTCATTTTACAACAGACTGTTAACAGTCTGTTTGGTATCTACATGCGCCGCATCTGGTTAACAGATGCGACGCATCCTATCCTTTATTTTGTTTTATTTTTGTTTCAAGCCCGCATGAGGATACGGCGCATCTCAATTCTGAGATGCCTGCAATGGTCATATCTTATTTTATTTTTCTGCATTTTTTATTTTCGAATTTAAAACTATTTCTCAGTTTATTTTAATGCGGCGCATCCCTGGTTAAGGATGCGGCGCATCTTTATTCTGATCCGTATTTATTCCAGGCTCGATACGGCGTATCTTCTTCCATAAGATACGGCGCATCGACTGACCTGATGATTTTCAGTTTTAATTTTTAAGTTTTATTTTTCCTAACTACTAATGTATTATGCAAGTTTGAACCTTTCTTATCTTAGGTGTGTTTTAAAGTGTTGGTGGTATTATAGTTTCCTGGATTTCCTGTGGATACATCAAGTATAAAGCTTTAACGTTCTAATCCACAAGAAAGATGATTTTTGCTCTTATACAAATGGAGGATCATACCGAGCAAATCTCAGGGGAGTTTTTCTGTTCTAATTCTTTTATTTTCCAGTTTTTAACCTTTTATACAAACAACGACGACGTTGTTTAACTTAAGTGGGGGGATTGGAGAATTAGAACACTTAACACTTACTTGTCCTAAACTTTTTCAAAAATTATGCTTAAAATGTGCTTAATATATCAAACTTAAAATTTTTTTAGCATGTTTTTGTTTAAGATCTAAGTTGCATAGCTGCACACATGACGTTATTTTCAAAAATTGTGATTTTTCAAAATTCACAAATCTATGAGTGTGCCGGTGACTTGTAAACTTTAGAACTTGGCTTGTATACTATTCGAGACCACCATAATGAGTATTATTTATATAATTGGAGTGACTTGTCTAAATTGGTAAAATTCTAGGATTACACCCAAATAGCCTTTATATGTTATGTGTTATTAGCTAACTACACTGGTTAGTTAACCCCCGTATAAACCCTTTTGTTACTCTCATTTTTAGAGTAAGATACCCCTAGAAAAACACTCAGAGCCATTCCTTTCGTTTCTTACACCTATGTTTAAAATGTTTTGTTACACCCTTACACCTTAGCCTACCCTGTAGATTAGAATCCGTGGTTGGTTGATTGCTATAGGCAGAGTGTGTTTTCTTACATTACCTGTGTTCGCGTGCGTAATTCATTATCTTTGGTTAGGTCGGGAAATTGCACAATGCAATTGGAGTGAAAGTAAATATTGTATATCTTTGAGTTTATTTTTCGTGTGTTTACTACTTTCACTATTACCGTTATTTCTGAAGTATGAGAAGTATGGAAAAATTATCCAGAATTATCATTATAGTGATGTGGTGAAATTTTACACATCTATGTTTATGATTAAAGTTTAAAAAAAAAAAAAAAAAAAAAAAAAATGAGAAAAGAAAAAGAAAAAGGGAGAGTTGGATGTTTGTTAAACCAACTTATGTAAAGTTATGTAAGTGGTCGATATCACCACTATTTGTTGTACTATATCTATAGATTGAATGGGAATTGGCCGTTATGGGAACGCCAATTAAGGTTTATTCTTTGATTAAGATCTTGTTGAGTATAATTCGTGTCTACCTAAAGCGTGTGTTTCAAGTGTTAAAGCGTGAGTTATTCGATGATATGAGTCTTATTCATGGGATGGTTGGGATAGTGATTAACCACACTTAGGATTTTAATTTATTTGTTTTGTTTATTTTTCATTTTACACCAATTTATATCCCAAATGTTATTCATACCCTTTATTATTCTTTATCCAACCGAACCTTTGATTTATTGAGATTAGGGATTTGAGCAATCTTAAGTATCATAGTCGTGGATTCGGCTATGTATTTATGATTTTGTCGCCCTTTTTGATATATTATTATTGGTGAAGTTTGGACCTATCTTTAGCCTATTCGAGTTAAGGATTTGAGCAATTGCAAGTATCGTGTTCGTGGATTCGATCATGTATTTGTGATTTTGTCGCCTTTTCTGAAATTTGAGATCGATAGTGAAAGAGAATAATTAACCCTTAAGCCTAAAAACCCTTTTTACCGCTTTAGACTTGTTATTCCTTAGCTTTAGTGGTGGAGATGTGTATACTTGCCAAGCTTATGATAGAATATTCGTCACGACTGGACAGTTAAACGATTAGATTTGATTTTATCAACTTATTTTATTATACTTCTAATTCGTTAAGTGTATGGTTGTGTGATTATGAAATAAACGAATACATGCTTAAATATAAAAATAAATCCTAACATCTTTTAGGATACATTTTCATAAGAAAAATTCTAAGGTTTACTTGGGGACAAGTAAAGTTCAAGTGGGGGGATATTTGATGAACTCAAATAAGTACATTTTATTACTATCATTTATCCTATTAAATTGACTTGTTTTACTATATTATGTATGAGGATTGATACTTAATCGTTTACTTTTGTAATTCTCAGGTAAAAACAAGCATTTGGTGAAACTTGGCGATTTTGGACTAATAATGGAGCAAAACATGCATAAAGTGAAGAGTCTACTGAAATGGACAAGATCAAGTTAAATCTGCTCCAGATGCGCCGCATCTCACTCATGACATGCGCCGCATCTCTATCAAGATGTCACCAGATACGATCCAAGATACAAGAGGACATGCGCCGCATCCAAAGATAAAGATACGTCGCATCTTCTGGCGGTGTACGAATATTCCTGAATATTATAATCTTGGACCCCACGCGAAGTTAAGTACATGCGCCTCATCTACTTAGTAGATGCGCCGCATCTTCCCTCAGACAGAAACTATAAATACCCCGTAGACCAGACGAATTAAAGGGTTTCGAAAGTTTTAACCTAAGACCGAAGACCAGAAACTAAGGACGAATTCAGTCAAGGAGGCAGCACAAGACACACCCAAATCAAAGATACAAGAGCTGTAAGAAGGTGCTGCATGTGTTTAATTCATTAAGTAGTTTTGTTTTATTGTGTTAGCAAACTTTAATTCATCAGGATTGGTGGCTTGTGTAATGTGACAACGAAAGATTGCACTCCCTTTAATACTTGCTTTCCCATCAATTAAAGTTTATATGTTGATGTCTTTGGTTACTACTTATTAGTGCATTGATAACCTCTGTGTTTATTAGTGGCTTGCGGGCATTTGACTGCGGGACATAATGTGGCTCCCACGGTTATTACTAAATTGATCACTTAGGAATAACTTTTAGACATAAGTAATCATTAAGGGTTTACTCGCCGATAAGATTAGGACCAACGAGAAAGGGTTAACTACATACACTTCATATAAAGCTATCAATAAAACAAGTGACAATCTACTTAATCATAAGGACAGCCCTCTTATTGTCTCAAGTATCTATCTGTGTACGTGTGTGCTACTTGCTGATTCGTGCCTATTGGTTTAATTTATTATTTAATTGCAAACAAATCGTGCCAGTCTCTCAGGCTGAAACCCCCCTTGCGTTAGGATATTAAAATACTGATTAGAATAACGAGATAATACGTTCCACTCTTAGTGATCGACACTCTACTTACCATTATATTCATACTGACCGGGTACACTGCTCGTTAAGTGTGTGTGTTATTGATAAGTCGGCTAAATATAAATTTAAAACTTGAGTAGGCTTTAAAACTGCTAAACCGCAACGACACATCACACATCACGCGCATCAAGTTAGTCCCATGTTTACTTTACGTTAGTTTAGGAGAGTCGAATACCTCTAGAATTAGTATATTAGAAATCTCACTCCTAGTGAACGACCCTTGCTTACCTAAAAACTATCTACATTGATCGGGTACACTGCTCGTTAGTGTTTTAGTCTATAGGTTAGTTCGGCAATTATAAATTTAAAACTTGGTAGTTTATTATAGACGTAAAAAAACACATCAAGTTTTTGGCGCCGCTGCCGGGGAGTGAATTGTTATTATCTGTTAATTTGATTAGTATTTTAATTAGGATTTTCTTTTATTATATTAATTGCATCATTGTATTATTTTGCATATTTGTTGTACTGTGTGTTATTTGTTTTGTGTTATTTGTTTGCTTTTATTTTTGTTTTTGTTTGTTTTTGTTTGTGTGTTTAATTTTTGTTTTTTATTTTTCGTATTTTTTTTTCTGTTCTGCTATCGTTGTACTGTGCTAAATCAAACGATACGGCGCATCTGATTTCTCAGATACGGCGTATTGCGTTTAATTTTTAAAAATACAACGCGTTTAATTAATTCGATACGACGCATCTTTTCCCCAAGATACGGCGTATTTGTTTTTAATACGAAATTTTTTTAAAAAAAAGCGATAAAGTAATACGACGCATCTGCTTTCGCAGATACGGCGTATCTGTTTTTGATAAAAAAAAATTTCTAAACGTTAACGCCATACGACGCATCTGCTTTCGTAGATACGGCTTATCTATTATTTTAATTAAAAACAGTTTGCGAATTATTAAACAGATACGACGTATCGATCTTTGTCGATACGGCGCATTCTTCTGAATCAAAAATCTTGTATTTTTAAACGTAACGAAAATACGGCGCATTAACTTTCGTTAATACGACGCATTTAATTTTAATTAAATAAGTTGATTTTTGATTAATTAATTCGATACGGCGCATTCTTAAATTCTAAGCGGCGTATCTATTTTCTGAATAAAGTCTGATTTAATTTTAACGTATTAAGATACGGCGTATCCAATTCTTTGGATACGGCGCATCGTCTGCAGACATCAGATATTTTTATTCTTATATCCGTTTCTATATTCATTAATTTCTCTTCTAGCGAACAAATCCTACTGATGATTTTACCTTGGATGACAGATTTTGCTATGGAAGACATGTCAGTTAACGGATATCTTGCTAAGGAAAGCTTGTTTTCAGATTCATTCAATGTGCTCATGATCGATGCAGATTTATTCTCTTGGGAGACTCCTCTTGAAGCTACTTTTAAGGAATTCATGCGTTTATGCAACATTGACAAAGAGGTATTATCCTATGATGTATTTGTGAGGTACACTGGAGAAGAATTGTCGCTCTTATGGCCTATCATTGAAGCCGAAGGATTGAACTGGACTACTATCGAAGAAGATGATGGGAAATTCTATCTTGCATACATGGACTCAAGCAACAACACAGCTGTGGTGGAGGCAATGCCCAAATCTCTTACATGCCTTATTCCGAACAGTACTGGGGATTAAATGAGAACTATCTGGATAATGACATGAATTATGCTTTGGCGGAGTTACTATTTCATGGCAGATTGGTAAGATTGATAGACCTCTCCCTCAATGATTGGCTAGAACTCAAATATGGTAGTCCGGAATTTGCCCCTACAAATGAAGTCAAGCAGATTATGACTTCATGGTTGACTCGGGGTTTTAAGAAGCAATTTAACGAGTTCATGGAGATAAAAAAGAATATGATTGGTAAGGCTTGCTTTGACGTTAACCATGACCCTAACGATGTTGATTTTTCAGAATGGTTGGCTAGTAAGTTTAATAACCATAAGAGCATGGATCGTGCTACTAAGGATGCATTATGGGTATATTGGATGAGAGGAGAAGATGAAGAAGTAGAAAGCGATTATGGGTCATCACTTCATGATTCAACAATAAATGAAGGCATCGAAGAATTATTCAGAATAGACGTTGATTTGTTTGATTATGAGACACCCTTGTGCAAGCAGTTCAAGGAATTTAACTACCTTCTTCAAGTCGACGAAGATGTGCTTACTGGAGATCTACCAGGGTTCAAGACGTATGACGATTTCAAAAACACCTGGTACTATGAATGGAATGACCAAGTACCATGGGTTTGGGATAAACCATGGGAATTTGCGCACATTGATCACACTTGTACACCCTTCATTTTCAAGGACGGGAGTAGTGTTTGGCCGACCTGTGATTATAAAAGTGACGGAACCTGTAATGGGGGAAGTATAATTGGGATGAGACGGGTTGGAAACGATGTAACCTTTGAAGATTATGAGTGGTACGATAATGTTGAAGACTGCCCACAAAAAGCGGAGGCTTTACAAGAAAAGGGGAGAATTGAACGCTTGAAAGGACTTAAGGGGACATCGGATACTACTTTTTGGGAATGGGTGCATAAACAGTTTGATGATTTCACAAAGCTTAGTCGTCAGTTACAATATGATTTGGAAAGAGAATGGGAGGCGATTCAAGACGATTATAATAATGAGTCGTTGATTGAAGAACTAGATGATTATTTGATTAAGGATCCTTATTTTAAGTTTGTTGATAAAGACGAGGAAGAGTTCACCAAAAGAAAGTGTCAACTACTTGGGATTCCTTACAATGAGCCACCCATGATTATTTCTGAAAAATTTAAAATCATCAAATATTCTTTGGGTCCTGATGAAGAATATACTGCGGTGAAGACAAAGAGTTATACTAGATTAAGTCGAACGGAAGAAAACGTCGCAGAGATATACGGGAAAATCTTTCGGATGAAGGAAGAAGGATGGACCGTGACAAGGACTTATTGCTGAGCTGAACGTGAGTCTAACTTGAAGACTCTGGAATAAAGACAAGTGCTTACCGGGAGACAACCCGGAGAATTTTTATTATTCTGTTTTTGTGTCGAGTCAGTCAGGCCCGCATGAGGATACGGCGCATCTCAATTCTGAGATGCGACGCATCTCCTGCAATGGTCATATCTTATTTTTCTGCATTTTTATTTTCGACTTTAAAACTATTTATCAGTTTATTTTAATGCGGCGCATCCCTGGTTAAGGATGCGGCGCATCTTTATTCTGATCCGTATTTATTCCAGGCTCGATACGGCGTATCTTCTTCCATAAGATACGGCGCATCGACTGACCTGATGATTTTCAGTTTTAATTTTTAAGTTTTATTTTTCCTAACTACTAATGTATTATGCAAGTTTGAACCTTTCTTATCTTAGGTGTGTTTTAAAGCATTGGTGGTATTATAGTTTCCTGGATTTCCTGTGGATACATCAAGTATTAAGCTTTAACGCTCTAATCCACAAGAAGTTGATTTTTGCTCTTATACAAATGGAGGATCATACCGAGCAAATCTCAGGGGAGTTTTTCTGTTCTAATTCTTTTATTTTCCAGTTTTTAACCTTTTATACAAACAACGAGGACGTTGTTTAACTTAAGTGGGGGATTGGAGAATTAGAACACTTAACACTTACTTGTCCTAAACTTTTCCAAAAATTATGCTTAAAATGTGCCTAATATATCAAACTTAAAATTTTTTTTAGCATGTTTTTGTTTAAGATCTAAGTTGCATAGCTGCACACATGACGTTATTTTCAAAAATTGTGATTTTTCAAAATTCACAAATCTATGAGTGTGCCGGTGACTTGTAAACTTTAGAACTTGGCTTGTATACTATTTGAGACCACCATAATGAGTATTATTTATATAATTGGAGTGACTTGTCTAAATTGGTAAAATTCTAGGATTACACCCAAATAGCCTTTATATGTTATGTGTTATTAGCTAACTACACTGGTTAGTTAACCCCCGTATAAACCCTTTTGTTACTCTCATTTTTAGAGTAAGATACCCCTAGAAAAACACTCAGAGCCATTCCTTTCGTTTCTTACACCTATGTTTAAAATGTTTCGTTACACCCTTACACCTTAGCCTACCCTGTAGATTAGAATCCGTGGTTGGTTGATTGCTATAGGCAGAGTGTGTTTCCTTACATTACCTGTGTTCGCGTGCGTAATTCATTATCTTTGGTTAGGTCGGAAAATTGCACAATGCAATTGGAGTGAAAGTAAATATTGTATATCTTTGAGTTTATTTTTCGTGTGTTTACTACTTTCACTATTACCGTTATTTCTGAAATATGAGAAGTATGGAAAAAATATCCAGAATTATCATTATAGTGATGTGGTGAAATTTTACACATCTATGTTTATGATTAAAGTTAAAAAAAAAAAAAAAAAAAAAAAAAAAAAAAAAAAAAAAAAAAAAAAAAAAAGAAGGGAGAGTTGGATGTTTGTTAAACCAACTTATGTAAAGTTATGTAAGTGGTCGATATCACCACTATTTGTTGTACTATATCTATAGATTGAATGGGAATTGGCCGTTATGGGAACGCCAATTAAGGTTTATTCTTTGATTAAGATCTTGTTGAGTATAATTCGTGTCTACCTAAAGCGTGTGTTTCAAGTGTTAAAGCGTGAGTTATTCGATGATATGAGTCTTATTCATCGGATGGTTGGGATAGTGATTAACCACACTTAGGATTTTAATTTATTTGTTTTGTTTATTTTTCATTTTACACCAATTTATATCCCAAATGTTATTCATACCCTTTATTATTCTTTATCCAACCGAACCTTTGATTTATTGAGATTAGGGATTTGAGCAATCTTAAGTATCGTAGTCGTGGATTCGGCTATGTATTTATGATTTTGTCGCCCTTTTTGATATATTATTATTGGTGAAGTTTGGACCTATCTTTAGCCTATTCGAGTTAAGGATTTGAGCAATTGCAAGTATCGTGTTCGTGGATTCGATCATGTATTTGTGATTTTGTCGCCTTTTCTGGAATTTGAGATCGATAGTGAAAGAGAATAATTAACCCTTAAGCCTAAAAACCCTTTTTACCGCTTTAGACTTGTTATTCCTTAGCTTTAGTGGTGGAGATGTGTATACTTGCCAAGCTTATGATAGAATATTCGTCACGACTGGACAGTTAAACGATTAGATTTGCTTTTATCAACTTATTTTATTATACTTCTAATTCGTTAAGTGTTTGGTTGTGTGATTATGAAATAAACGAATACATGCTTAAATATAAAAATAAATCCTAACATCTTTTAGGATACATTTTCATAAGAGAAATTCTAAGGTTTACTTGGGGACAAGTAAAGTTCAAGTGGGGGGATATTTGATGAACTCAAATAAGTACATTTTATTACTATCATTTATCCTATTAAATTGACTTGTTTTACTATATTATGTATGAGGATTGATACTTAATCGTTTACTTTTGTAATTCTCAGGAAAAAACAAGCATTTGGTGAAACTTGGCGATTTTGGACTAATAATGGAGCAAAACATGCATAAAGTGAAGAGTCTACTGAAATGGACAAGATCAAGTTAAATCTGCTCCAGATGCGCCGCATCTCACTCATGACATGCGCCGCATCTCTATCAAGATATCACCAGATACGATCCAAGATACAAGAGGACATGCGCCGCATCCAAAGATAAAGATACGCCGCATCTTCTGGCGGTGTACGAATATTCCTGAATATTATAATATTGGACCCCACGCGAAGTTAAGTACATGCGCCGCATCTACTTAGTAGATGCGCCGCATCTTCCCTCAGACAGAAACTATAAATACCCCGTAGACCAGACGAATTAAAGAGTTCCGAAAGTTTTAACCTAAGACCGAAGACCAGAAACTAAGGACAAATTCAGTCAATGAGGCAGCACAAGACACACCCAAATCAAAGATACAAGAGCTGTAAGAAGGTGCTGCATGTGTTTAATTCATTAAGTAGTTTTGTTTTATTGTGTTAGCAAACTTTAATTCATCAGGATTGGTGGCTTGTGTAATGTGACAACGAAAGATTGCACTCCCTTTAATACTTGCTTTCCCATCAATTAAAGTTTATATGTTGATGTCTTTGGTTACTACTTATTAGTGCATTGATAACCTCTGTGTTTATTAGTGGCTTGCGGGCATTTGACTGCGGGACATAATGTGGCTCCCACGGTTATTACTAAATTGATCACTTAGGAATAACTTTTAGACATAAGTAATCATTAAGGGTTTACTCGCCGATAAGATTAGGACCAACGAGAAAGGGTTAACTACATACACTTCATATAAAGCTATCAATAAAACAAGTGACAATCTACTTAATCATAAGGACAGCCCTCTTATTGTCTCAAGTATCTATCTGTGTACGTGTGTGCTACTTGCTGATTCGTGCCTATTGGTTTATTTTATTATTTAATTGCAAACAAATCGTGCCAGTCTCTCAGGCTGAAACCCCCCTTGCGTTAGGATATTAAAATACTGATTAGAATAACGAGATAATACGTTCCACTCTTAGTGATCGACACTCTACTTACCATTATATTCATACTGACCGGGTACACTGCTCGTTAAGTGTGTGTGTTATTGATAAGTCGGCTAAATATAAATTTAAAACTTGAGTAGGCATTAAAACTGCTAAACCGCAACGACACATCACGCGCATCAGTGCTGCTTGTTGGAACTGGTATATATCGTTAGTATTGCTGGCATGTTCTTTAGTTATTGAATCCGGATATTTACGACGTCTTCAGCTTCAGCTGGTAATAATGCTTCTAAAGGTTCTGATAATTTTGTGACTGAGCAGTTTGCAGGGGCTGAGGATTGGGGTTTCGAATTTGATATAGGTGGAGGAGGTGATGTGGGTGGAACGACTGAGCTTGAAGGGCTTCCTCCACCGCCAGCTAGTGTGACGTCGTCTTCATCGAAGAGTAAGGGGATGGATAATGTTGTAGCTCAAGATCACTCTTTATCACACTAATATGGGGCGTTAGAACACAAGAGAGATGAGACGATGAGATGGGACTGTGATGTATGGATCGTATATTTGTTTGAGAGAGATGGATAAGTTTAAGGCCTTTTCTATTATTGCACACACACACACACAGTTAACCACTTCTCAAATGAGAAGTATTTATGCTTTAAATACTACAAGGCATTTTCCTAATGGGCCTTGTGTGGGCTTCGTGGACTTTAGCATTTGGATAGGGCTTTTACATTTAATACTAACTCTAACAAAGCCCACTTTACACAAAGTTCTTAACTAAGTGAATGACCATCACTTTAACTATAAAATTAAAGCTAACAATCTCCCCCTAAGGGATGGTCATTCAAAAGATGCACTACGTGATTAGATCTTTAGACTTCAGGGTCTTGAACTTTGTGATTCTTTGTTCCTTCATGCATTGTGATCTTCATCGTATCGACATTTGGATTGTTCTTTGCCTTGATCAACATCTTCATGTATTCACAGCGTCTTTTCTTCCAATGTAGATGTTGAGACATACGATGATCGATGGACTTTCTTCAGTACCTGCATAAAACAGTTAGCAATAATTCGTCCAGCTCTTCCAGTTTCAGATCTCATTATGACACTTACAACTTATGTTCTTTTTGGTGAACACAAGTGTATTATATTGGAGGTGTTCCTAAGAGATCTTTTATGAATCTCATGGCTCTAGACTCAATTATGTGCGCTTTGGTTTTAGTCGTCGGAGGCATGGAGCAGAGTGCCACCTTTTCAATATCAACTCATCTCGAAGTGAGAGGTCGATAGATTATGCATTGATCTCCGTGAGAAATGAAACAAATATCTTTTAAGAGATATCTGAGTGGCAAGGAGGGGTTTGTGCACCGCGTCACTGGGTCCATGACGTCTTGTCTTCAATATCAGTATCACCTTAGTGAGTACCGATAGCATATGTATTGACCCGGTGTCTTTCCTAAGTTTTCATGGAGGGCTATTTCTTTTCACCCTTACATTAAACTTTTCTTTTTAATTCTTCAACCCCTTCTTTCTCCTTTCTCGTTTGCTCCTTTTTTCAATCATACCTAAGGACTTCTAATTCTAAACTATTGGACTTGTCCTTGGGTAGATCCCTCCGGTTCTGGCGGATCATTAGACATTACCTAACCATAATCACCTTATTACTCCATGATTATCCTAGATTTGTTGATCACTTGCCATAAAACCATTTGAAAATCTCTCAACATGTTTATGAGAAAACACATTTAGATCACATTGAGAGTTTTGCGTTTTTGTAACACTCCCCCTTCACATGTGCTCATGCATTTTTGAAATAAATTGCACATGTTGGGTAGAGTTCGCACATTTTGAAATGATCGATTTTCGATGAACATGACCTTCGCGAGACACGCTTACATCACTAGGTAGACTAGCTTGAAATTATTACCCGTCCCCGTCATATTCAATGATCATCTCTCGAATTGGTACATTCTACTCAGACAAGTCCTTTGCGAGACACGCTTGCATCACTGAATAAATTCAGCTTGAAATTATTACCCGTCCCAGACAAGTCCTTTCGACTACTGACATTTAGTTTTCGTCAATTCGAGGGTTAAACTGAGTCTTTTTGTAGAGCTCGTTTGAGATTCGAACCATGATCACATTTTAATCACATTTCTCCCCCTCAAAAATAGCATTTCGATGGTATTTTTGATACCGTTTGATTAAAATCATTGTTTTTAGAAAGCTAATAGGGAGAATTGATATGCATGAACTTTTTGGAACAAAATTGTTTCTGAGATACTCCCCCTCAAAACTTGCATTGGTTTTGACATTTTTGTAAGCTTTGGAGCAAGTGGGGAGTAACAATTTGAAAAATCTTAAGCAAAATTTTTGAAAAGATTTGAAAAACCTTTTGAAGAATATTTGAATAAAATTTTGCTTAAGATTAAGAAGTTTGATTTGATAAACTTTGCATGAAAACTTCTTTTCTTTTAGGATTGTTGCCATAAAGTGTACAACATGGTCCTTTCTTTGAAAAACGGGTTATACACTGTTATGTGTGCATAAGCCAAAACGTTGAAGCCCGGGTTGTAAGCTGAAATACTTACAAGCCATTGATTTTAGGATAAGTGCTCAAAGATTTTTGATGAGGCACTTTCCTTTCTTTGAAGCTCGGGTCCTAATCTGTTGTGATTAGAAGCCATTGGGTGAAGCGCGGGTTTCGTACTGAAATGCACGAAAGCCATATTGACCAGATTAGACAACAACTTTTGGAACCCATTTGAGCACTGCACCAACGGGTTTAGCATGTTTTGCAATCCATTTGTAAGTTGTGTCAATCTGATTCAAAGAAGTTGAATTCCAACGAGGACTGAAAACCGGTGTTTCATTTGGAAATAACACTCGCGGAATCAACGGAGATTTAAAACTATTTTTCAAAGCAGAGTCATTCTTGTTTTGCAGCGGAAGTTTTTCAGAGTTTGACGGACTTTGCTTTGGTTTCCACACTTGCGTTACCCGTGTAAAGCGAGATTGTGGAGTTTGAAATCTTGAAGTCTCTTCATGAGACATATTTGACCTTGAAAGCTTTTGAGGAGTAATTGTTTCATAAAAGCTTGGTTTCTTCGAAAACTTCCTTCCTTTTTGCAAAGAATAGGTTGTAAACTGGGAAACCCTTTTTAAAATTGGTTTCGAAGATTCACCCGTGTAAACCTTCTTTGAAACACTCACTTTGGGTGTTGAATGATTTGAAACAGGAGATTTGCTTTTTGATCGATTGAGAACATCAAACTTTGCTTTTAGGGCATTGTATGACATTCGCAAATCATTGTATTCTTTTTGAAAATGATCTTGAGATGTTAATTGAGATTCCAAAGAAGCAATGTGTTTCAAAAAATGATCTTTTTCAGCTTTTGAATCATCCGTTTTACGAGCCAATTTCCGTTCGAAAACAATATTTTCTTTTTCAAGTCTTTCAAAATATGTTTCGAATTTGTTCGTTTTGTTGAAAAGATCAGTTTTTGCATCCTCAAGATCGTTTGTTCGTTGAGCTAAAAGTGTTTCAAGCTCAAGCACTTTTGTTTGAAGCGCATGATTTGCATTTTCCGTTTCAAAATCTGGAGTATCAGAATCAAACAGAGGATTTGGATAGGAAACTTTTGTAATTTGAGGCTTCAATACTTCAGACTCCTTTTGTTTCGTGTTTGATTTATGATTCAGAACACGTGAACGTTTGATTGAATCAAACAGGTTTTTGTAAGTCTGTTTCAAATGCTCATTTTCTTTTTGTAATGATGCCACAGCATGTTCTAATTCAATTTTCTTCAAAAATCTTTTCCTTTTCAGAAGAAGTAATTCTTTTTGACAATTCTTCTTTTTGACAATTCTTCAAATCTTTTCCTTCTCTGATACCACTTGTTGTAGCTCAAGATCACTCTTTATCACACTAATATGGGGCGTTAGAATACAAGAGAGATGAGATGATGAGATGGGACTGTGATGTATGGATCGTATATATGTTTGAGAGAGATGGATAAGTTTAAGGCCTTTTCTATTATTGCACACACACACACACAGTTAACCATTTCTCAAATGAGAAGTATTTGTGCTTTAAATACTACAAGGCATTTTCCTAATGGGCCTTGTGTGGGCTTCGTGGACTTTAGCACTTGGATAGGGCTTTTACATTTAATACTAACTCTAACAAAGCCCACTTTACACAAAGTTCTTAACTAAGTGAATGACCATCACTTTAACTATAAAATTAAAGCTAACAGATAATTATAAAGCGGGGCAGTAACCTGATGCTATAAAGTGGTTGTCGTGGGCTGTGATACTTTTGGAAAAGGGTGGTGATAAATATTTCTCAGTTTAGTTTATTATAGCAGGAGATCTTGTTTGCCAATGTCAAGGCATCAAACTGTATCAAACTGCATCTTACATAATTATTTTGACCAAAAATTATTAGCATATGCAACTGTTGAGCATCAAATAATTATTCAAATTTTATTTCCTGAGAGAACGTATATTTGTGTAACGCCAAAGGAAAATGAAAAGTGATTAACATATTTAACTAACTTATTTAGTTAAAAGAATTTTAAATTAAAAAAATTAGTAACTTCTAATGCTTCATTGACATAAGTATTTCGTCGCAGATTTAAGTGACGACTATATGAGTGTCGACTTTAATTTTCGTTGCCTTTAGTGACAAATTTTGGCCTCAGTGATGGGATGCTTGTCGCAACCAAATACATCGAAATCAAGATGATAAAGATTGAATTTTTACAATACAATAAGTGGAAACTTGCACTTTAAACAGCACTCCAATAATAACCCAACTTAAAAGAAATCTCAAAATGATTACAAATAACTAAAAAAATTTAAAAAGTTATATACTTTTGAGAAAAAGTTAGTATCGATAAACACGAAGGAGCTCGACTTTGGCGAAATAGCTAGAGACGCCACAGCTCCTGACTTTCCAACTGCCCATACAATCAAAATTCCTGATCATCCAATTCGAAACCCTAGGTAGTTGATCACCAATAAAATCAATTCTTGCATGTAAAATATTTAACCGTAACCATACTTACTGTAATAACGCAAATATAATTACTATATGATCGAGAAAGAACAAAAAAGAAACATATTACCCACTCCGTCTCCATCTTCCTCTTTGTTTTGTTATCAGCATCTTGATATACCCCGTTAGCGTCACTAACCACTTATCAATACCTGCAAGAATAACATTAATAAACTACTAATCAACCCAAAAATTTTAAATAGGTTAGCAGATCTAACTTAACCCTCGGTTCCTTCTCAGGCAACAATAGATCCATTTGTCTTCCATAAACGTCATCACCAACACACCTACAATATTAGCTAAAGAAAAAATGAAAACCAAAAGGGAGAAGGAGAAACTAACGATAATGTTATAGTAGTAATAGACATAGTAGTAAATTCTATAAATAAAATTGGTAGTCACTGACTGAAAGATCAGATATCACAATATCAGTGAAACGTATTTTCCACAACAAACTGTAAAAACACAAGAGAGTTTCCACACACAAACTAAACAAATAGTAAAAGCATAACCATGCCACAATGCCAGTTACCAAAGAAAATTGACATATTCATCATCGTCATTTCTTAGATACATATACGACACATTTTATTGCACAGTCACTCCAATTATATGATTAGAATCATGCCTTCTTTACATGATGAGCATCCATATATTGGACCCAAGCAGCAATCAAGTCCATAAATATTGTTGGTTCAGGTTTACTTTGCATCCACCTTCTCAAAATCTATAGTCTAAACTCTAAACAATAAACTGTTTTCCCCCCATCTCTTCGATATGAAAAGTGATGGTGAAGGCCTTTTTCTCTTCGAATGGTGTTATTTATAGTATCCAATGATGGTGGTCGAAGGGTTTGTGCATTTATTTGAAGGCAAATGAAAGGAGCAAAAGATTAAATGAAGGAGACTTGAAAAGATATTGATATTATTATTAGCCTTGTATATTTATATATCCTTAAAAGCTTTTAAAAGGCTTCAAAATAAGTTCCACATGTAGGAAATTCATTAGCTTAAACTACATATTTTAGCTTGTGACATTAATGCTCACATGTCATTAATACTCCCCAATATTTTTTTGGACCTAATCTTTATATATAATATTATTATTATTATTATTATTATTATTATTACTCCGTATTATTATTATTATTATTTGAATTAATTCTTGAAGTGAGTCTAGATGCTCCCCCTTTTGCATTGCATTATGGTGAAATTAATGTCCATTCAAGTCGGTCGTGAGAGTGACCAAGTAGTCTAATTTTTTCTAGCCGACCAAGTCATTGAATGAAAGTGCCACAAGGCAAAGACTTAGTCACCAAAAGGCCTATTACTTCCGGCCTTAAACAACTAGAAATAAGTAACATTAATAAGATTTCTTTTAATAGAAAATTCTCAAAATAGCAATTGAAAACTTAGGGGGCGTTTGGTTTGCATTAGGAAATCACTATGGATATAAGGTATAGGTATGGGTATAGGAATGGGTTTACAAACCCATCATGAACATGGGTTTAGAAAATAACTACTTTTGTAAGTTTCATATGCATTTTCGAAAACAAAACCTACAAAACAAACAAGTTTATTGGATATGAAGGTCATTTCCTCCTTTCTATACCCCAATACAAACATAGGACATTTGGCATGGAGGAATGGTTGAGAATGGAATTGCTTCAAAGAATGGAAAAACAAAGAAAGAGAATGAGTTTCGAAAAAAATTATTAATTCACGTGTTTGGTAAAAGCAAAGAATCAATTTCGGGAATATGGTAAAGAAGTGATTAATTTGTTTGGTTACAGTAGAATGATGGGATGAGAATTTGTTTGACTACCTATATTATCTTTTATGAACCAGATATTATTAATAATTCGGTTTATGATTTATTTTATGTTATACTAATGTATTGGTATTGACTTATATATGTTGTATTATTATTAAATAATCATTCACGTCACTTGGATTGCGAATCGAGAGAACACATACACTAAAATTAAAATAGATCAAATAACCTTTCATTTAGAATTTGAAATGATGTGATTGATTAAAAAATTAGGTTGAAATTATAAACAAATTCATCAGTTAATAGACGTTTTGCCTTGAGCAGTAGTGGCTCCAACGAAATGGAAACCTAGAGATGATATTTCAGATCGTCTTTTTTTGGCCCAAAAATTAAAGTTACGGATCTATGTTTAGAAAAAATAAATAATTTGTTCATCATGAAGAAGATCACGTATATGAATCATTGCTAGAGAGAGTTATGGTGTTAGGGTTTTAAATGGTTTTATAATTTTTGACAGCATGTGCATTGCACATGACAAATAAAATTTATATCATAGTTTACTTGATGCCCTTCTTGATTCACAACTTCACCGAAGAGAGAATAGCTTCTTTTAAAAAAAATTCATTCTCCACCTTTCTCCTCATATTGGGAAGAATCAAAACAGTGGAAATAGAATCGCTTTTTGATTCTCCATTTCCATTCCCTGCCTCAAACAAACACGAGAATAGGGCCCAATTCTCTTTCTTCCCTTTTCATTCCATCATACCAAACATCCCCTTAGAGCATGCACAATGCTAGCTTGGAGAATGACTTTTCACTATTTGAAGAAGTTATTTATAAGACTTTTTGCATTGTGTCAACAACTTGAAAAAGCTTTTAGTAATGACTTTTTGCAATGAAGCAAAATTTATGAATGACTTTTAAATATATAAAGTATAATTTAATTTAATGCAAAAAGTCATTTATGACTTTTTGCATTAGGCTCTATTTGGTAGGTGTATATGAGGAATGAGGAATAGTCGAATGGATATTTAAAATTTAATAAAAAGTAATTATGATTTTCAAACAAGCATTAAAATTACAACCTTTAAGCCTCGATACTACTCTCAAATGCTCCTAAACGCTTTGCGTCAAATACTAAATTCAAAATGACAGTTATTATTGAATATATACACAATTAATGCGTAACATTTAAAGTAGGGGTGCAAACGAGCCGAGTCGAGCCCGAGCTTTACTATAATCGAGCTGGCTCGTCAGTTTTTTAACGAGCTCGAGCTCGAGCTCAGCTCGATCCGAGCCTTTATTTTTGTGCTCGAGCTCGGCTCGTAAACTTTTCACAAAGCTCGGCTCGCTTAAACGAGCCTGATCGAGCTCGCTTTATCTGCTTCACAATCGATACCCAAACAAACCAACATCAATATAACAAATCCACTGTCCTTATACCCTCTTCGAACAACAACAAATCATTCACATCTAAACTAAACCCATCCAACCTCACGTCAACCATCAACATCACAAATAACTATCTCATCTCAGTCAACCAACCACACAAGACTCGTAAAATAAAAGAAAATATATCTCAGTTTATCTCTTTTAAGATTCGTTCTTAGAACGAAACCAAAAGAGATTTACCATCATAGATCAGTGAGAAGCTTAACACATCTTCTAAATATTCGAAAATTTTAATGAAAGAACATAAACAACTATGTTTCGTTCTTCCTTCCTTTCGGTCTAAGAAAAACAAACCTACCCAAGACCTTATTTAAAAGATCTAAAAGCCGTGACAACTTGTAAGACACTGCAAAAATCCATCGTAATAATTCTTATTAATTAGTGATAACCTTGAGTTACTGTTTAATAAATCCCATTTTTACAGGGAAATTTAAAATTTTCTTTTATTACTAATCTACCAAGTCGCGTTATCACAACGATTACCAAGTGACAAACTTAGTTCACAACACGTATTTGAGACACGATTATTTCACAAGAAATAATAATCCAAAAAGCCACCATTCACACAAATTACAAACTATAATTTGCACTAATCGATATATAATTTAATTACATTTTTACAATTTGTCTTAATTACCAAATACACTAATTACATTCAACTTTCACTAATTTCATTTCCCTTTCACTAATATAAACCAAACGGACTACTGTATGTCCAGCCCACTACACATTTCAGGCCCAAACCCCCAATCCCATTGCACCCTTTCTATTCTTCCTTGTGTATTCGACATTTCACATCACCTCCAAAACAACTTGTGTGCTCTCAATTCTTAAACATGACTTGCCCATATTTTGGCACCATCTCATTCACGACCCACTAGACTATTCGAGTGCCAATTTTCAGGAATAAATGTCGAGTGTTGGACAGAGATTTAAGACTCATTTGTTTGTCTCATTTTACTAAATTCGATATATACAAAAACCACAAAACCCAACCGTTTCAAATCACGCTTTTTCCTACACATTTCTAATGACCATACTAATATTTTGTGATGTTAAAAAGAACTTTAAGAATGCAGGAAGAAGTTGTGGCTCGCTAAATTCATTTGGCACCCATTTTAAAATACAAACCGAACACACCTATAGCACAAAAACAAAAGATAAGAAATTCCCACATTTTCATATCTACCCAAAATCTTGTATTGTCAGGAAGCTAACTTAGGTGTCCTCTCCTCTACAGTAGCAACCAATAATTGAATTTGAGGGTAAAATAGGCAAGAAACATGCATAGTTTATCTCTATATAACCCACCCTTTTCTAGCAGCCTACACTGCCCATTTCCTACACATTTCACACTCACTAAATACCCTACGAACCCAGAAACGTTTGGGAACAACCAAGCAAAGAAGAAATACGCTAACACTTATCTCAAGTCCTAGCGAGTAGACTGCCTTCGCCCTTGTGCTTCACTCGACTTCCACAACTTCCTTCACCACCTTTCTAAGGTGTAGTAAGTGTCTATACCCCCTTTTGCTTTCCATTATCACGTACACTTCACACATGCATATTTCTTTCGAACGTATACATCGCTACTAGTCTATTTGCATGCATCACTCATTATTTTACGTAACCCACATGAGGTGACGAGCCTCCATCTTGGAAGGATTAGCAGTCATCACTCACACTACTCTCACGTTTACATTTAGTTGCATGCATGATTCGAACATACATACCCAGCTCGTACATAAAAACTCAAACCGGAAAACAAGTGTTTTGAACATATAAAACAGTCCAAGTAGGCTACAAGATGACTTCATAACTCACGAAACTGTTAAATGACCATGTATTTTCTTTACACGAACTATTACACGACCCAACAAGCTACATTTTACACTTAAACAACTCGTTATGATAACCAAGATTCGACCCCCTAAAATGACCAAAGAGAATCGACCAACTCATGTATATCACCAACACTTAGAAAAATTCTAAGTCTTTGATGCGTGGTTTTGCGACCTTACAACAGGTTTTACCTCTCGAGGGATCTCAAGAGGCTTGCAATCCCCACCAGGCAGTGTACCTGACCGATGTAGTATAGTGAAGTGGCAAGTACCGGGGGATTGATCGTTCTCTAGGGGAATAGTGTCGTTAGGATTGAAAAACTACTCTAATAGGTCTAAGGGTGAGGGAAGATTCTTTTTGTATTTTTATATTTTATGGAAAGCAAGTAAAATCTCGGTTTGAATGAGTGGGCGGAATTAGTTGCTAGTCAACTAACCCAAATAACTACAAATGCAAATAAAATAAAATAACTGAAAATGAAAAGGTTGTGGAACTTATATGGAGAGAAATGTGTTTACTTAGATTTCCTTACTCCCTAACTATCTTTTACCGGTTGATTAGTGTGTATTAATTGCGTGGATGACGGGTGTATTCCTTAATACTAATCGTGGGGTGGCGTACGTACTTCCCCAACTCTATAAGCTCCTACTTCACTCCTATGTCGAGCCGGCTAAGAAGCTCCTAACATGGGATCACTAGAATTCGCTCATGCATTAAATACAACCAAATAAAAACCTTAGTACGCATTGGTTCATGTTTCTTAAGACGTTCAAGCAAGTTACCGTATAGGAGGTTAGCCAGTTTTCTTAAGCCTAACATCGATAAACAATCATCCAATACAATTAATAACACACCAACAACCAATAATCAATAGTTAGGTTTCATTAGATTTAAGCAAACACAAGATAAATCTAGCCTAGCATGTTAATTAAAAGACAAGAACAAGATATAATCAAACAACACATAGACATATTGAATGATTAAGTGATTACTTATCTTCAATTAAACATGGGAGATCCAAGGGTATAAAACCCTTAAAAATGGCAGAAAATTCGTCTTAGGGTTTCTCCTTACAAAGTTGCACACTCATGACTAAAAATTGCAAAACTATATATAGAATTTAGGGGCTGACGGCGTCACGTTGTAGGAGGTGACGCCGTCACCTCGCCGCGGCTAGGGTTCCCGGATGGTCTTCCTGACGCCGTCCCTCTTTAATCCTCCAAAATCCACTCTGGCGCGTCAAGGGTTGACGCCGTCAGAATTGTGCTTGACGCCGTCTCTCTTTAACTTAAACCGTGACGACCTTGATCACCTTAAAGGGTGACGCCGTCAGATTTCCATTGTAAAACTCTCTGGCGCGTCACGTGTATTTTGTCATATCCACCTCTTTTGCCAAGCCGTGACGCCGTCACGTGTACTTTTCCAGCAGCTTTGGAGACTTTGTCGTTTTCTTCACTTTTATGCTCCAAAAACGTCCAAAATGCTTCCTTTTCCAGATTTCTTCTCCAAAGTACCTAAAATGACAAAAGGAACGATTTAGGGCAATATTTGATCAAATAAATACGATTTAGGGCTTAAATGACCCCCTAAAAGCGGTACACTTTTCGCTTCATCAAATACCCTTACACTTGAGATTTGCTTGTCCTCAAGCAAATGCGCTTTTATTCTAATCAAAATACAAGTTAGGGGTCATTTAACGCTAATATAAAAGTAATTACAACAAATAGTCGTTCCACTTTAATCATAATAAGCACGGAGATTACAAACTAGCACCTCACAAGTAGTGTTTAGATACTCATATCTCTCAGGTGTCATAAAAATAAATCTCATAAATGAAAACGGATAATATCTCTCACTACCTGTCATAGCAAATAGATTACCATAGGCTTGGGAAAGGATCAAAAACCTCCTCCACTAGGCGTAAGCACCTAAGATAAACTATCAAAGAGGGCTTTTAAACGGGTTATAACGTTAGGTGTAGGGATATGATAAACACGGATTTGTTGGATAAAGGATATTTTACTGGTGGCGAGTTAAAGATCTTGATTAATTACATGTACAATATGGCGTTGCTAAGCCAAGACTAGACCCGACTTAAGCTAAAAACAAAATAACAAAAACATAAAATAAACATAAAATGAAACGGGATGGTAGTCCGTATGTTTTTTTCTACTTTTCTTTTTTTTTTCTCATTTTTTTTTTCTTGATTTTTTTTTTTTCATACACTCTTGCCCTACCATCCAAAATAATACATCATAGGGGCGTTGCATTCCCCTTACACTTGAACTTTTACATAACTTTACAAATAACTATTCTAATGACTCGCATTAAGATAATCGAAACACTTGGAGTACTTTTAAAATATTTAGCACATATGGGGGTAATAATGTTGTTCTTCCCCATTACTCCATTACACTAGTACTTTACCCATGAGTCCCAATCGTCCCAAAACAATATGTACAAGGATATGACTCGACTTAGCAACCATGTAATCAATTAGATAATTAACTTGGGGTTTAAACAAATGTTGTCACAATAATGCACTAAAAATGAGTGCATACAAGGTAGGCTAAGGCGATTTGGGTGTACATTTAAGTGGGGTGTAAACAAATTCTTACTTTAAGTAAAATGCTTAAAGTTAGAAACGAAAAGATAGGCTCTGAGGGGTGTACTAGGGGTATCGTGTACTAAAAATGAGTACAACACAAAGGGTGTGGGAGAATTACTTGACCAATGTAGCCAATGTAATTATGACAAAAACACAGGTGTAAAACAATGGGTTAATCCTAATGCCTCTTATCATGTAGTAAATCTAACTACACGAATGTAGTCTCACTTGTGGCCTCGGAATGGTCCTAACGCAAGTTCTAGAATCTAAGTGCTACCGGTACACACATCATAGCATAAATGCTTTTCCTACCAATTCTAGGGGCGAACCTCACATATTTGGGGTGTGAAAATTTTTTAGTGGTACGGTTTTTGTGCTAGTCATATAACTCCTATCCGTGAGACGCTCATTAAGATCAAAGTTTCACTCCTATATGTTGTAAAAAATTTTAAATTTGGCACTAAAATTGCCTTAACAGGTATTTCTCTCTGTTTTATTACACATCTACCATTAAACAAACAAAAATCAAGCATAATTGCATTCTCTAAAGTATCGTATTTTACCCCCCCCCCCCCTTACACTTAAGATGAACATTGTCCCCAATGTTCAAATAATAAGATGTAAAAGTAAATAAGGTAAAAGAATGAAATCAAATACTCCCCTGATTCGCTCGGTGGATAAAGAGGTAACATGGTTAGATCTTCTTCCAAGATAATGTTGAAGCTCCAAGACTAAAGCATCGCCAAAAGCTAGATTCCACATACATCTCCTTGTCCAAAATAACCTGTTAAACCTGAGAAAACAAACACGAAAACCTGCATAACATCGGCGGGATAAATCTATATAGGGATATAATGCTTGTGGAATGATTATTTTGCAGATTCCTGGAGTTTATAAGTTAGAGATTTAATAAAAACTTTTTATGATTCCGGTAGAAAAACAAAACTTTCAAAAATTTCAGAAAATTAAAACCTGACGCCGTCAGGTTGTAATGCCTGACGCCTTCAGAAATGATCTGACAGAATTCTCATGTTAAGTTTTCGGAAAATTTTCTGGAAAAACCTATACCTTACTTCCTGGAATTCCTGCAAAACATCATTATGACTCGATACAAGCATTTGACTCAAACAATTACTAATATGTATGTTAATTTATTATTGTTACGATTCATGTTCATTTGTTCTAATAAACCTATTTGGATTTCCCTTACACTTATCTTTTGCAAAATACCTTTATATGTAGTTAAGATGAAGTTAAAAACAAGATAAAGCATTTTCACAATTTAGTTTTGAACATGAATCAATAATAATAAAAATTAAACATACATACGGAAGCAAATAAAATCAAACAACCAAACAAATAAACACACAAAGCAAATAAAGCTTGGGTTGCCTCCCAAGAAGCGCTTTTCTTTATTAACGAGTCTTGTAGCTAGACTCAAAGTCACGGGTTCTACGTTTTTCCGTTTTGCTTCTCAATTGCCCCTCTAATCATCCTAACAACCTCCATATCAACTTTGTATTTAGGTCCTAGGTTCAAGCAATCTTTATAATAAAGGCTTCTCTTATTCCAAACATAGTCCATGCCTTTCTCTTTATCCTCATCATTGATGTCCTCAATCGCACCAATGTTGTCCTTGTCAAATCGAGGCACAAAACGAAATTCATTTACCCGATAAGGCATCCTATATGTGATCCTATCTATGTGATTAGAAAACTGAACCGTGCCTCTCAAACGATCATACTTTAAATTGGATGCTTCAATAAACGGCTTACCTAACACCACGTGAGATAGGCGGCAGTCAACAACACATGCCAAATCCTCTAGAATCATGAAGTCGGTGGCAAAGGTAAAATTCCCAACAAGGATATGCATGTCCTTAATCCTTCCAACGAAGTTGCAAACTCCACCGGGGCACTTGGGGTCTTTCCTAGGCTCAAGTGGTGTGTTTATGATGTGGCTATAAAGGCTTGAGGACATCACGTTGGTTGGGGATTCACAGTCAATGTAAGCATGCTCAACGTATTGGTACCCAATCATACATGGTATCTTTACATTCCCGGGATCACCCCTCTTAATCCTTGGGTCAATTCTAACAAAAGGCGGGCGAGGGTTATCAACTAGGTTGTTATAGTAAGCAATCTCCTCCTTAGTGGGGTATTCATTGAAATAATCATCCAACCTAGGATCTACCTTCTCTTTATCAAGTTTCTCAATCAACTCCTCAACCGTAAGATTATTACGTTCTAAGTAATTATCTGAGTATATGGCGGTTTCTAGGTTGTTGAAGGCATAATCAAGCTCTATATCAATCATTCTATTGAGCTCTCTGAGCTCACTAATCTCATCCTCAATTTGGCTACGCAGCAAAGCCACATCGCCAGGTGTAAGGGGTGGATTCGCGTTTTCCATAATGGCAAACTGAATAGTCAATGAAAGTCTTATACGAACAAAAACACGAAGAAAATAGATAGACTAAAGAAAACCTAGAAAAATAAAATAAAAATCTCATTAGAAAGGAATCTAGTGAGTAGACCTAATAAAATAAAAATTCAACCTAAACAATAACTATTCCCCGGCAACGGCGCCAAAAACTTGATGCGTGGTTTTGCGACCTTACAACAGGTTTTACCTCTCGAGGGATCTCAAGAGGCTTGCAATCCACCTATAATATTGCTCGAACTGAAAGATCACCTTGTAAACTAAATAGTTTGTGTTTGTACTTTGTTAAATTAAGCCCACTTACTAGCCTTAAAATCGTTAAACCAAATCACTACTCTCATGTGATCAAAAATAAACTAAAGAGTTTTTCCTTTTATAAATACGCCTCAAGTAGGCCAAGTCATGACCCGTTTAAATCAAATCCGTACACGTAACGTATGGATATTTTTATACAAGTCAGATGTCGACTTAACTAGTTACATGTTTCGTATATTAAACTTTCTCTCTCAAGCTCATCTCGACACTCTAAAATGAACCATTTTAAATGCTACTCAACGAGAAATAAAACACTTAGAATTATATAGAGTTTTTCCAACTTTTAAAACTTGCGACTAGTCCAACTCATGGTCTGTTTATTTTGATTTCGTGAAAGTAACGTATATATATTTTTGCTCATCTCGATAGTACACCTGGAAAACTACATATTTCGTGTTTTGACTTTGATCTCATAAACTCTGTAACACGTTCTAAATTATCCATTTTGTTTATCCCTCGCTAGCCCCTTAAATATTATTTTCAATAAAAATAGTTACTGTTCCGAATTGGGCTAAGCAAAAACCCATTAAGCTTTCGAGATCTAACAGCCCACTGGGCCCACATGATACATTTTTAGAATGACAAAAATAGCCCAAGTCCAGGCCCAAAACAGTTTACACGCCCTCGCCTCTAAAATTCTTAACGGGCCTTAAGTTGATTCGTTAAGTGGCCCATTAACACATAAATAAGCTCTTTTCTGGAATAAGCAATTGAAATAAGTTATAATGAACTTGATAAAGTTATAGGAATTTCCAGAATATTTTTCCCGTTATTTTTATGCAAAAAGGACTAAAAATGTAACGCGATCTAACTAGAAGGACTAAAACTGCCAAACTGTGAAACTTGTGGACTGAAGCTGTGAGAACAGTTTATACAGGACTTAAATTGACCATTGAATTAACTTCAAGCCTTATATGGACATATGGACAAGTTTTGGACTATTTATGGACTATGGACTGAACGAAGGACTAACGGTGTAACGCAATCGCAGTTAGGGTGAGAGTATAAAATCTGGAAAAGGACAAGGACCTACTGAATACACTTGACATTCTTATTTTATCTTCCATTTTCCACCCTCACTTCATATGCATTTTTACATTTTAGTTATGCATTATTTAAGTTTCGTTATTAGAAATCTAACTACTTCACTTTGCATATTATTTCATCATAATTCGAGGAGGTAATATTTTGAGTCGATTGGCATAAGAATCAAGATAATATCATATATGATATTATTTTTCTTAACTTGAGGCATTTTAAGCATATCACACTCATATCATCAAATCGTTATACGATTTCTCACTTTCACACTCACTGTTAGTAGTAAGTCAGAATCTTAGACTTCCCTCATATTCAGGTCTCGTATTGAAGACGTTTCCGTGATCGTTTCCATAAGTCTTACTTAATCTTATAATTCCATCTTGTCAGATACACTCCAGGTGAGTCGTAGCCCCTACTCTTTTAATACTTGTTTTTAATAACTCTTTTGGGGGAGATACATGCTTCAACTGTTTTAAGTTTACTTTTATACTTTGAAACTCTCATGATTTACTCAAAATCATCAATTATGCTTTACATATGATGAATCACCCTTTGGAAGGGATATATGCTCGTTATACTTGCAAATTGCTTGCTTAGCTGAAACACTGTGTTTGAAAGATAACATTTCAACTACTCGTTGTAACATGATATTGAGACTCATTATATGCATTCATATAGCAACTGAATGTACTGTTAACTTTACTAAGATATTTCTACATTTCACTAGAAATAATTGCCAAGACTAAAGTACGCATCTTCTATGAACCTCTGAAACCTATATTGCCTAAGTTTACTTTATTGCCATAAAGTCCCTCGATCATGAGCCATTAATCACTACGGTGAGCGCGAATATAGTGAACATCTTCGAAACCTGTTAGAGGCTGACGACCTATCCCACTAAATACTTTGACGGAATGCCTTATGGTTAGTCATATTTAGTCGTGATACACTATATTTGAGAAAAATAGGAATTGGCAAATCACCTATTACTTGAGGGCTAAACACCCATCAGTAACCTGATGGACACCGCCGTTTTACGGTATATTGTTAACGTTTTGCGTGTCATGAGGCTTAGGGCAATATAACTTTATAAATATATGAATGTTTCATATATATTAGGATACAGCTGTATTTAGTAAACACCACTCCACACTGATAGATTTCAGACACTAGATTAATGTTTCCACTATGTGTTAGGATTATGGATCCTGTATTTGAAACTTAACTGGTATCATATGTGACTTAGTAGTGTCTTCTAATAAAGACAGCCCAAATTGCTTGGTATATCGTTACTTTTAAAAGTTGACCCAGCACTTCATTTCGAGCGTATATCAACGTAGCTCATTTTCATTTAAAACTTGAAACTTATGATCACCTGAGTTCATACATGATTTACCTGTGGATTTTTACCCAACGCAACTTACTATTTACTTCAGGAAGTACTAGTATTTATTTCAACTATCACTGTACATCTCTTAAATTCCTTGAAAGAAAGTTATTTTCTATTAAACTCCACGAACTCACCAACCATTGTGTTGACGTTTTAAGCATGTTTATCTCAGGTAATTAACGGAGCAGGACAAGACACGGAGCGGACATCTTATACTCTGATAAATAAAATGGTGTAAAATCAAATATGTCATTCTTTCCAAATTACCACACTTTGTGGGATTTTCAAATCAAATATTTCACCTTTGTACCAAAACTATTATTTTGAATGACATATAACTTTCAAAACGCCTTTTTCAATCCGTTTTCTGAAATTTTAACTTCGATCCTCACCGTAACACCCTAATTACTTTTCCGCTGCCACAAAACAAATTAGGGGGTGTTACACAACTTCATCTTCATTTCGAACGATTCAGTGATTCGAACTCAAAGGGTTGTTTGTTATAACAAAAGAAAAGAAAGAAGTGTGATTTGATTCACATAGATCTGTAAAGATATTGATGTCTCATATGAGATTCGAAGCCAAAACGAGACTGAGATCATTTTTTGTTCTTTTGTTTGAGTCTTGATGTTAGTTGGATGATGTGGGTGCTTGGTGGCTGAGTGAAAGGAAGAGGAGGGGGCGGAGGTTATGGTGTCTGTGAATTAGGGTTGTATCATGTGTGTGATTAGGGTTAAAGTATTGTACTTACACCCAAATATTTAGGGCAATTTGGATGTTGGATCGGGCCTTATGGGTTCATGGACTGAACTAGGTATAACTTTATAACTTATATGGGCTGCTATACGTAAGGCTCGATAAGGCTCGACGAGCCTACTCGAGCTCGATAAGCGAAGCTCGAGCTCGGGCTCGATAAGTAAACGAGTTGATTTTCAGGCTCGAGCTCAACAAGGCTCGGCTCGTTTCGAGCTTTTTATCGATTCGAGCTCGAGTAGCTCGCGAGTAGCTCGGCTCGTTTGCACCCTTAATTTAAAGTTACATTTAGCAGTTCCCTAAATAATATTATTTTAAAATAACTATCCGCTTTATCATACTACTCAATTTGTTTGTCTAAAAAAATGTTCCTATCAAATTAAAACGACATTTTTAAAGTGATTTTTTTTTTTTTTTTTTTTTTTTTTTTTTATTTAAAGGAACAATGAAGTCTTTTAACATTTTATACCGGTTCGATGAAGAAATTACACTAAATATTTAGGTCTGGGGAGCAGGTTTCTCATTTTTTAAGATGGGGTAAAAATAACCGCATTTTAAGACGAGGTCTTGCTAATGGATTAGGTATGTTTCTATAAATGCAAGTTATATATCGGGCCTGATTCTGATATTTAGGTCTGATCAAGTTAAGTCTGGTATGAAGATCAAGTTTGTAAATTTACGGACCTCATTTTTTTTGGTCGTGTGTTTTGCTGCATTATACCGTAGTATAGAATATATAAAAGATTTTGACATAAATGACGCCTATAGTCAAACCAGGTGTCTTTACTTGTTCAATTTTAAGCCATATATTCAGACTTAAATCTTTTTATTTGTTTTCCATGAACAAAAAATATTCCATCCGTTTGTTAAAGTCTTCCCATTAGCGTTTACTTCTCTGTTTACTTGGTCTATCCCCACAGAAGCAGCAAATCCTTTGTATTTTCTATGCTCAGCAAAGTGATGATCAAATCACAGAGTTCCTCTATACCTTTTTTCATCATATTTTGCGTCTCCATTTTACCCTCCATAATCAAATCTCAGAAACGGACTAACTGTAATCAGTCATGTCCAGGTGGCATCTTTAATCAAGTCCCGTACCCATTCGGGTTCTCCTCCGGCTGTGAAATCCAGCTGAACTGCACCTCCAACGGCACAGTTTTAATCGGTGAATTCCCACTCCAACAAATCAACAATGATTCGACTTTAAGCCTCAGCCTTCCCCTCACATGTGGCCGTGATGCTGAAACCGTGAGCCAACTGTACGGTGAAAACTATGCTCCAGTGTATAACAACGCGATCTTCATGGGAAACTGCACGGGCGTGCGGAGGAATTGCATTTCGTCCACCACGGTGTATCAATCACCTTCCGATAACCAAAAATGTGGCAGTCAGAGAATACGTTGTTATGATGATAACAGGACAAGTATGTTTCTTGATTATGGAAACTTGACGAGGATGGGTTGCAAGTTTTTGTTATTCAGTAGTATTATTTCCGGCATGTATACCGATGTAGCTGTGGAGATGGAGAAGGTTAAGTTAGGGTGGTGGGTTAAGGGGGGTTGTGACTGTTCTGATGGTGCTGACTGTACGCAAATTGTCTCGCCGATGGATGGAAGTGACGGGCACCGATGTAGCTGTAAAAGTGGGTATAGTGGCGATGGGTACAAAGCCAGCTCCGGTTGCTGGAACCTGAACGGTATGTCATCAATTTCAAAAGGGATAACGTAAGCATAGTCCTTACTCCTTAGGCCTAGTTTCTCTCATTAAAATTACTTATTTAATCAAATATGACAAGAAAATATCAAATGATGTAGAGGTTTTAAATGTTCGTAACCTGGGTTGGGATATATCATAAATTATAAAGTTCATTGTTGATAGGTAAGAGATATTTTTGTGACTAAACAGAGCAACTATTTTAAGGTTAGAGCACATAAAGTGTTTTCAATCTTTTTTTACAGAAAAGCTATTGGTTAAAACTACCTCAAATGCATAGAAGTCTTTAGAAAACTTTAGGGTGAAATTTTTTATTAAGTCATTTATTAAAATACTTGATAATGCACTTAATTACTTACTATAAAATTAATTTAATGATATATAACAAAAGAGTGAAGAGGCCTTGACCCGGTTTGTACCTGTTTGCTGATATATATAAATCCAAAAGACCTACAAACTATCAATATTTTGTCCTTAAGATATGTTTGACATAAAATAAATGGTGTGTGCGGTGTATGTGTGTTTCGAAGCAAGGAGAGAAACAACCCCCCCCCCCCCCCCCCCCCCCCCCCCCACAAACACACACACACACCATTTTTTTTTTTTAATGGCCAGTGTTTATCAGTAGGAAATGTTTATCAATACTCCAGTTGTTCATCAATATTCCGTCTAGAACAAACAAAAAAAAGAAACACATGTCAACACCATATGACTTTTTAGAATAGAACAAACTTTCTATTTGACTCCCTTCCATTATCAAAAACTACTAGATAGATGTTTTTCTTTTATACTATAAATTCCATTTTTGGTCCTTGTGGTTTGGCCAAATTGCAGGTTTGGTCCCTATCCTTTCGAAAGTGTAGCAGTAGTCCCTATTTTGAAGTTTGCATTGCATTTTTCGTCCCCGATCAATGTAAAATGACCAAATTACCCTTTGTCTTCTTATCTTAGAAATTAAATAAAGTGATTTTAGATATGTATTCATATAAGAAAGTTTAATGTTAGAAATTAAATAAAGTGATTTTAGATATGTATTCGTATAAGAAGACTGTAATAACATGATTTAAATGTAAAAATGAAAATAATAAAAGGGAAGACAAAGGTTAAAAGAAAACAAAACTCAAAAAAGTTGGATAGATGAAGATTTGAACACATGTCCATTTCTCTATCAAATAAATACATTAACCATTATCCTAGTTTAAGTTCTATGTTCAATTACCAACTACTTTTTTATTATATATATTAGTGTTAATTTTTTGATATATATATATATATATATAGTATGAATAGTAACTTTTGTCGACGATTGTTAGACACAGTTTCTCGTATTAAGTCTATATCTATTAGCCACTCAAATAATGCTAAGAGTGGTGCATTTATCTTTCATAGAGTGAGTTTTTGTATTCAGAAAGTAGTGGGAGCACAACTTGTGTCTAGACTCCCATCTAACTTGAAAGAGCTTCAAACTATCAAAATACTATTGTTCATAGATATTGGCCTTGTGTTGAATGGTTAAGTTCGGCTCATAACATCATATGACATAAGTGTCTTTTAAATCAATGCCGGTTGGTTCACAAACCTTTGTTGTTCATCGTCTTATTCCATAATGACTACGCCTACATAATTAGTTAATGACCTTCTTTCCCAAACAGGAGGAAACAAGGGAGCTGTGCTGAACTGGAAACTGAAGCTTGTAATTGGTAAGCTGATGAAACCAGATCTATATGAGCTTAATTAATCATACATTCGATAAAAGATTAATCTCAACAGTAATTTCTGTTATTTTAAAGAAACACGACAGATATCATACTTCTGCATAATGATCTGATTACCATCTGCTAAACATCTTGTATAGGCTTTGCAAGTGCCATAGCAGGAGTTATGCTTACACTTTTTATGATATATCGCTGTAAAACAAAGAGGTCACGTGAAGTTTCGAAAGCAGCGAATCATCAAATAGAAATATTCATTAGAAACTGCGGAAATTTGGCACTGAAAAGATTTAAGTATTCAGAAATCAAGAAAATGACAAACTTGTTTCACGAGAAACTGGGACAAGGAGGGTATGGGAGTGTCTACAAAGGGAACTTGCCTGGCGGGCAGCTAGTTGCAGTGAAGCTCTTGAGTGAAGCCACAGGGGATGGAAATGATTTTATTAACGAAGTCGCAAGCATCAGTAGAACTTCGCATGTCAACATAGTGACACTCTTAGGTTTCTGCATAGAGGGAAAGAAAAGAGCCTTGGTGTACGAGTTTATGCCAAATGGATCCCTGGATAAGTTTCTTCGCAGTGATAGCTCTCCATTGGACTGGAATACTTTATTCTTAATTGCAAAAGGGATTGCACGAGGTCTAGAGTACCTTCATCGAGGTTGTAACACAAGAATTCTGCACTTTGACATAAAGCCTCACAATGTTCTCTTGGATGAAGAATTTGTCCCAAAAATATCTGATTTTGGACTGGCTAAGTTGTGCAAAAGAAAAGAAAGTATTGTGTCTGTAACGGGTGCAAGAGGAACTGCCGGATATATGGCCCCAGAAGTATTTTTCAGAAGTTTCGGAGGGGCATCTCACAAATCTGATGTATATAGCTATGGGATGATGGTTCTTGAAATGACAGGTGCACGTAAAAACAAGAACGCTAACTTGACAAGTGCAAGTGAAGCATACTTTCCAGAATGGATATACAAGCAAGTAGAAGCTGGAGACAGTCTAGGGGTTGATGGGGTGACAACCGAAGAGGAAGAGGAATTAGCCAGGAAACTGGTGACTGTAAGCCTGTGGTGCATCCAGTCAGATCCATCAGACCGCCCATCTATAAGTAGAGTTGTGGATATGTTGGAAGGAAACTCTGACTGGTTGCAAGTTCCACCTAAACGTTTTTGGTAATCTTCACAAAGTCTAGCCCAAGGAACTTTTCCATCAGCCACAGAGAGTTTAAGCAATGACAGGGTATCAGCAATGCATTAGCTTACCCTTGAACTTCTAGAAGGGGACTCTTAAGTCTTGGATATATCATTAGCAGATATTGTATACACCAGGCGAAATACTACCAACAAACTATTAAACTCATACGATGAACAGCAAACTATGTAAATGAACTCATACAACCTATAGTAGGAGAACAAGCCTGAGGTAAAAAAAACTATATAATCCTCAACTAGAAAATAATATCCAGCTAAATACTGTTAACACTATAACTAAGAATCATAATACACTTGATATAGTCCGATACTACTTCTTTAGACATGCTATCTGCTTATGCATGAATCTCCAATAACTTTCTACCAAAATTTATTTACTTGGGTTATTAGTGTCAACTTAGGCCCTTCGATGCTCCTAACTACAACACTAGTCCAGAAAATTTGAAATGTTATCTGAGTTATTCAACAGCTATCTGTGATTCCGAAGCTACAAATCATAGATCCCCTTTTGTCCAAGTTATAACAGGGGGATTTAACTTTTTTGATAGTTATATAATATACTAAATAACAATAAATAAATAAGGGTTTTTCTAACTTGTGCTTTAGGGCACAGTTAAGCACACCAAAAATACACATGGACCTACATAAAAGTACACTTGTCTATACTTTTATGTGGATCCATGTGTACTTTTTCGTAGGCCCTTGTGTACTCTTGGTGTGCTTAACTTGTGCCCCTAGCGCACAAGTTAGAAAAACCCAATAAATAAAGAAAAGAGATTAGATGAAAACCCAACCTGCGCAAACATAATTGACCAATTTGTTTGATGTCCACATCAAGTAATCAATTTCACTAGTGAAATATACATGTTTGAATTAAGAACAGTTTCAGGTCGATGGAGCCAATAGAAATGTTTAAAAAAAAGATCCATTAAACTTCTCTTCATATTCTCCATACCCCTAAAAATCATTTGTATTTTGTATGCTGTGTTAATCATGATTAGATTACAGGCTTTGTTCTTACTTTCCATCACCTATTTACCCTCCATTATATGCATGTCAGATACCCAATAACTGTAATCAGTCATGCCCCGGCTCGGAATTTACTCAAGTCCCATACCCATTCGGATTCTCATCTGGCTGCGAAATTCAGCTAAATTGTACCTCCGATGGTACTGTTTCAATCGGGGAATACCCTGTCTCGCAATTCAGCTCAGATGGATTACTTGTCAACCTTACCACCAAGTGCGACCGCAGCGCTGACACTCTTAGCGTTTTCTGTAGCAAAAACTATGCTCCCATATCTACCAATGATATCCTCATGGAAAACTGCACAGAGCAGACAAATAATTGCAATCTTCCAGTGCCTATTACCCAATTTTGCACTGTGATTGTCCCTTGCAGCGCTGCTGGGCATGGTAACACGAGTTGTTATGCTGGTGATTATATCGTACTCGTATGTTTCTTGAATTTCAAAATGTGACAAAGATGGGATGCCGTTTCTGTTAACCGCGTCTGTGTCTGAGAGGATTGGGGGTCTCACGGTGCCTCCTTCGGCCATACAAATGATTAAGTTGGGGTGGTGGGTTAAGGGGGCTTGCAACTGTTCAGATGGTACTGATTGTACCAAAATTGTGTCCCCAGTAGATGGAAGCGACGGGCATAGGTGTAGCTGTAAAAGGTATGTCATCATTTCATGGGCAGGGTTTTTCGGGTTCTTTTAAATTTGAAATACTTGGATGCATCATTTAAAATTTTAAACTAACATTTCGAACAGTTAATTGTTCAATATAGTTCTCTTTAAAAAAATCAATAGCAAACATGTTTCCCCGTTAGCTAGTACTGGAGCAAAGATGTCCTATAAGATCTAATAATCTAAAATTAACATAGAGTTGGACAAGTACATAGTATGAACTGATTTGCTACGGGTTTAACCAAAAGCATTTGCGGATATCGATACCCAATCATAGAAAATAGCGTCATAGTTTAGAGCAAACGATGTGGCAGCAAGAGTTGCGCCAAATCCGACGTGGCAAGCCAACCGGCGCCGCCAGAAGCCCGCCGCGACACCAGGGATGCCCGCCGAATACAACTTCGCCGAATCCTTGGCGTGAAAACGACAGAAAAAAAAAATCTTATTAAACTGGGATGTGATTGGAAGGTTGTATATTTTCACTGTGCGTGTTTGTATTTACTATGAAAAAGACGAGCCGGGGGGTTTGCAACATTTTTTTTTTTAAACTTTTAGATATATACAAGTTTTAATTCATACCTTTAGACATTTTAAAAGTTTTAGTTTATACCCTTTAATATTTGAAAAGTTTTAATTTATACTTTTAAATATTTAGAAAGTTTATTTTTAAGTTTATATAATTTATATTTTTATTTGAATAAATAAAAATTTAGTTTGTTTGAAAAAATGAAAAATACAATAAAATTATGAGTGGGTGAAGCCCAAATGGTTATGTTGTGAGTGAAATTGTGTTTTGGGGTATGAGTATTGAAAATGAGAATGCTTATATAACATTGAGGGAGACCAAATGACATGCCACCACACCTTTCCCTCTAATATGTAGGACACAAGGACACTGCTATTTATACTATAGATACCATATGTTTTATACTTATAAAAATACTTTCATGTGGTACTTGACAATATTGGTTTTTTTTTTTTTTTTTTTTTTTTTTTTTTTTTTTTTTTTTTTTTTTGCATTTTAGGTATTTGGGACGAAAAATATGAAAACCGGCAAGTTTTGGACCAAATTTGACGAAGAAACGAAGAAAATCAACCAAGTCACGAAGACGGCGTCACACTTTATAAAGTGACGTCGTCACTTGTATTTGAAGACCAAGATTCAGTTAAAAGATTACAAGCGACGTCTCAGATTATTTATAAAGAGACGGCGTCACAAGTCCTGACGGCGTCAGAAGACATAAAGCGATGTCGTTACAACGGCGATTTACCAAATACGAAACCCTAAATGGCGACGGGCTGACGGCGTCACAACCCATAACGTGACGCCGTCACAAGTGTATTCCTATATATATTTTTCGTAAAGTAAGACTTGAGAAGGTGAAACCCTAGACGATTTTCCAGCTTTTGTAAGGATTTTTACAGCCTCCTAATCCATGTTTTGTTGAAGATAATTCATTCATTCTTAATCATTCAATATGTTTATATGTTGTTTGATTGTATGCTTTTCTTAACTTCACTTTAACATGCTAGGCTAGATTTATTAGTGTTTGCTTAGATCTAATGAAACCTAGTTATTGATTATTGATTGTCGTCTCTTGTTTAATTGATTGCCTCACGTTAGAATAAGAAAACCTGCTTAACTCTTATATGTATTAGCTTGTCCATCTTATAAAACGCAACCCTAGAATGCACTAGTTGGTTTTTCTTGTTGTATTTATTGCGTGAATTGCGGCTTGTAGATCATATGAGACTTAATAGACTTTAAGGTTTCTAGGGGAGACTTATACGTTGTCACACCCCAAAAATGGCGCAGCGGAATATCATTTACGGGGTATGACTTCATAGTTAGGAACACAAGGTGTCACAAACAGAGAAACACTAAATGCATAATAGTCGCAAACTCCCACAAGCGGGATAAGTACAAAGATCCAAAATAAACATAAGTCTCAAAGTTAAACTACGTCACTAGGGAATATCAAATGCAACTCCGCGATATATAACCCGGGAGGGTCTTGTCTTAAGTCTTGCTAAGCCAGTCAATACTCTACCTTCTAAGCAGCTTCAATAATACCTGAAAATGGTACTAGAAAACGTCAACATAATGTTGGTGAGCTCGTAG